>BMAW01094524.1:0-38429 GCA_019974015.1 Nephila pilipes
ATCAAAGTATCCTAAGCACCAAAAATATTTTTAAAAAATTGGTTATAAAATCAGAAATAGTAATTCAAAAGAATGTGAAACTTAAATTCTAAAAATTAGGTTCAAAATCAGATACAAACAATACTAATATAAATCTTTAAGAACCAGAAACTAAAATAACTAAAGTAATAAAGTTATTAAAGATTCAAAAGATAAAACTAAATGATCAAAATTTTGCATGTATGATTCATCATACGCATGAAAACTGCAAACAAATTTTAAAAAAAATCAACCCAAATTGAGAAATTTGAATTTCTCAAGCAATTCTAAAGAAGAATAAAAATTTACTCATTTACAAATAACGCATTAATGTTATGTTTTAAGTAATAAACAAATTTGAAAGTCATTAAGAAAGAACGTATCAAAATGATCTTGAATCCCACAGCGTCATACAACACATACACAAAAGATGCAGCAAATTCTTAATCATTGCCAAAATATCATAACTAGTGAGAATAAATGTCTAGAATAAACTAGTGAATTGTCAAATACTCGCACAACTTACATGGAATATTGAAATTAAAATTACAATTAAATAATTAAAATATCCAAATAAATTGTAAATAAAAACCAGAAAAAAAATTTCAAATTCAGAACTTTATAAGAAAAAACATTATATTTATCTATCTATTTATATATATATATATATATATATATATATATTGAAAATTTATGAAACATATATTTAAAAAGACAAAAAGCTAGAAAGAAATGTAAATGTAAATTAAAAAATAAATGAAATTATGGAACCCTACAAGTCAAAAAGCAATTTTGGGAAATCAAAAGTACAAAAGAGTTGAATGATAAGAAGATACAAAAAAGTTCAGTGATGAAAATTGTAAAAATAAAATCTCTAATTCTATAAATTACAAGCAAATCAAATTAAACAAATGGTAAAACAAAAATTATTTCAATATTAGAATAAATCAGAAAACAAGATACAATTCTAATATATATATATATATATATATATAATAGAAAAGAATCTTGTTTTCTCAAGATCTCTCAACGTGCATGAAAGCAATTCATTTTTCCATTTATTGGAAACAGTAAATAACATTAAAAAAAACATATCTAAGAAATTTCTGTAAGAAATCGTGTTCATAACTTTTTTCTGCAACAAAACCATATTTTGTCAATATTACAACACAGCTATAATCTGTGACAAGATATGTTTATGGATATCGATATATATAGACGTTATTATATTTAACGATTGTATGTCACGTAACACAATGATAACAGAGTAATAAAAATGACACATTTAAAAGAAAAACTATAGAGATTTAGATGATTCATAGCAGGACAAAGTATCGCTGTTCGTTTTACGGCACCGATTATGTTAGTGATAACATTGATTAATATTTTAATTCTGTCCTACTAAAAATAACAAGTGCCTTTTTAGGAGCTGTTATTTGTATAAAATTAATTAAATTCTAGATTTTTATTAATCTCTGAAAAAAAAAGATAACAAGAACTAATTTCTTATAGAAGAGTCTTTCTGTAAAATGCATGCTTGATATAGTTTAGAATATTAATATAGAAATAAACACAAAAGGCTAATATTTTCTATATTAATTTGAAATTACTTTTATTCACACGTTAGTCGAATTCATTTCGAATTATAACACAATATATATACATTAGAATTACTTAAAAAACTTACTAGATATTAATTCTATTTCTCAAGCAAAACATCTGGTTATTATTACTTACGTTTAGTACATAAGAATTAAAATATATTTTAACAATGAAAATATTTCTTTTCCTCACAAATGCATAAATAGTTTAGAAAAATTATTTGGGAAACTCTTAGACATTAAATCAAATACAATATAAAAATGAATGCTTAGTCTTATTTTAAAAGAAAAATTTTGATTGTAACGGATCAAAACTGTTTCTATGGAATATTTGTTTTATTTATGACTAGGTTTCCTTTTTTATTGATAAAAAAAAAAACAAAAGTGTGAAAATAATGTTAGTCATCGGTTATGATTTAGAATAACTCTTAAAAATTTGATAAAATTGCCAGTATAAAGTGAAAGGTCCGTATTTTTTTACGTAATTCTTGAAAATATTTAAGGAATGGAAATTTCCAGTTAAATTTTGCTTTCTCAAGAACTGTGAAAGCTTTTAAATATCATTTCTCCTATTTTTATTAAATAAAACAATTTTCATCAATAAAATAGTAATTGAATTGTATAAATACTTAAATAATATTTCATAATTAATTCATTTCTCTCATGAAACATTTTAATAAAAACTCTCATCTAAAGGAAGTTTCATAAATGTAAGAAAACGAAAAATCCATGGATTTGATTATTTTATTTGTTAAATGAAATTATGCCATAATTTCAGTAATTAAATTGTTAGGGTGTTATTTTGAGAAATTAAGTTTGTAACGTTGGGCTATTCGCGATTTTCCCTTCACTAACCTTAAGGGCTTTTATTGAGTTTCATTGCATAAAATAACAATTTCTTCTCAACCCAAATGAAACGTGATTATGTTAATTAGATGCAGTTCGAAATAAAGTTAAGTGATTCACATATAATGATATGTAAGTAAAGGGAAAAATGGATTTTAACTCTGGATACAGATACAGAAAGTAACAAATGTTACTAACAGGAGTGACAACTATCGACTACTTTAGATACTGATTTCAACTGAGAGGCATCGTAAAGATAATTTATTCTCAACGATAATTAAATCGGTTCGCTAAGATTGAGATCTGAAGAAAGAGTACCCTATTCTAGTAATTGATAAATAAATAATCAAGCTGGATTAGTTTTAAGTTTCCTTAGGGTGTTTCTTGTCGTTTAACGTTATTATATTAAATTGAATTATGGCACAAGAATCAGACCAAAGTGGAGTATCGTTACATCTTATGGTCTAATCGGATGTTTATCGGATAGAGACGCAGTGATAATCAGCCAAATTTTTTAACCAGTTTATTATTACTTTTAAAAGGCAATATCAAAAACTATTAATAATGATATAATTAAATAATTACTTCCTCAACCAAATATGTCAATAAACATTTCTACTAATCCGTGAAAATTCTAAACAGTCTTAAATCACCAACTCCTATTCAAGTAGAAATCTTGTCACATGATTCGAGTGAGACACACAAGCTTAGTATATCCATTAACAATTTCTTCCATCAATATAGTGTCCTCTATTTCCTCTTCACTTTCTAAATATACTTCTTATATGATACCGCTAATTTACTTATAACACGATTATTTAACAAGACTTCATATCAAACACTGTAATAAGGTTACACTATATGTTAACTAAAGGGAAATGCACGTGTGTGAAAACTCGTTATAATTTGTTTCTCCTTAAATCTTATATTAATTTGAAAACTTAATTTAGGATCGTTTCATTATAGGTTTAATGAAAAGAAGTATAAATTTAGTTTTATGAAAATTCTCTTTAGATAATGAAAATATCTTACACACATTTTTTTATCCTAATTGTGTGAAAGAAAAAGTGTAAAGAAAATATTTTCAAAGACAAGCTCAATATTGCACTTAATTTCGTTCAAAGTTATTTATGCCTGCAATACAGTTTAAAAGTATTTTAGTCGCGATCCTGATTTTCAAGGAATTTCTAGATAAAATATTACGCGAAAACTCAAGTATTGAGAAATTCTAAAGATCATACCTTTTTACACTTTGCATCTTGTAAATCAGCTCTAAAGAACAATGGAGCACAGTACAACATATAATAATCCAAGGTCTTTCAAAACAGTGTGCCTCATATTTGCTTTTCAAAAACCACTGTAACCTTCATGATAAATTTTGGAAGGACGATTAATCGAAATTCGCCATTGTTTATTCATTGTTCTATTGAATAATAAGTCTGCTAAACTTTGATCTTAAATAATTAAATCAGTTCATTCAATAAATCACCTGCTTCATTCAGAAATTTGGAAATTGAGGTATTAAATCAGTCAACACTGTCGGAAGCGTGAAACAATAGAATAAAATATAAAATGAATGTTACTTATTTAACTATTACAAATTTCAATCATTGTGAAACTATATTCAATTCCATAGACTAATAAAATCGTAATTACAAATTCAGTCAACACGACATTTTGGGGTAGCTGTTTTGGTATGATCTGTTACTCAGAATCATCTGTAGCTTTCTTTTCTCTCCCAGCATGATTCTCACATTTTCTACTATCACAATTTCAATTTGATTCCTTGAAGTCACATATTAGAACTCTGTTTTGAAAGAATTCCATTAGTTATTATTAGAATTTTTTTTCCTCATTCCTGGATCTGTCTTTCAAATATGAAGGCTAATCTCTTCTTTTAGTAACTATTTTTAGAATATCTCTAAGTAAAATGCAATTTATTCTGAAATAAATGAAAATGAACTTCACTCTCTTGAGGAAATACATATAAAGAATATAATAAAGTGGTTTAATTTATCAGAAAATAAATTAAATTAAACAAATAATACAAACAAAAATAAAAACTTGTCTACAAATCAACAAAATTATTAAAATACTTTTACATCAAAATTTTGCAACGAAGCTTAGACACGTAATGAATAGACCAATTGTCATTGAAAATTTCGTAAAATTGATGGATCGAATAACAATGTCGAGTGATCATTACGGCTTTACAAAAAAAAATGAAGGTTACAATGTAGATCTTGAGTGCAATTGATTAAATATAAGACAAAAAATCTTAATGGAATTTTATTATATCCATATATATATATATATATATTTAAAATAAATATTCCCAGGGAAACTGAAAACCTGTTCACATAACAAGTGCTATTTATAGAAGCTGTGGCAACTTAGTACTCATGTTAGCGAGCACGCGGCCTCTGTTGATTCCGTTCAGTCGTGGGTTTGAGCTCTGTGACCACTAATGACCCTCCATGTAAAGAGTGCTGCACATTAAATCTGTTGAAGTTTAAAATACCCCCTTTGGAATGTTTTGGGTGTTTGGAGAGGGAGGTACCAGTGTAGGTGTCTTCCTCATCATTTGACCGAGGTAGCAATTTAAGAGGTCCATTGCTCCTTTGTGCTACTTTAATTAAAACTCAATAAAATAATCAAATCTCTAACTCATGCTAGTCACCTACCGAGGCCACAATAGCATAGGGGTCACGGTCAAGGTCTCACAGACGTCCTTATCGTTGGGTTCGATCCCTGATGCCACTAAAGATCTACGATTCCCGTTAAATGATGTATGCCACGATCCCAATTTTTCCCGTTGGCTTGGCGTGAAGTTTTGGAGAAGGAGGTGCCAGCTCATGACCGACTGTCAAAATTAAGCGGTCTATCTTCATTACCACCCCCCTTATCGTTTCTCAGTGTGAGGTTTATAAGCAATCATAATTTATTTCCATGCATTTTGTAAGAAAGAATTTTTTCAATGAGTGAGAATATTTTAATTGCAATTGTACATTCACATTCTTTCAGAAAACCATTGAAAACAACTGGAGATTATTAAATGTAAACTCAATAATTAATACAGTTTTGATTTTCCAGTGCATCATTTTTACACGATTTTCAACCTATTTCTCACCCATTCATCATCCATCAAGATTTAATTTAGCATACGCGTATCACTCCAATGATAATAAAATATTATGGCATAATCAAGTTGTAATCGACTTAAAGAGGAGTCCTAGGACTTGCTCTTATTGTCCAATTGAGGTGCATTTTTAATATTAAATTTCTAGGATGAAAATAAAGACTAAATATATAAAAATATTAATCAAGCTTTTGTTTATGGACTGAAAGGTATAAAACATTTTTAGATGTAATAGAATACATAATTTATAAAAGCTTGAAGCCTTAATGCTTCTTTTGATCTCATATAAAGTAAAAAGCTCTGATACTTATTTTATTGGTAATCATCTCAGATTCTTAGTTCAGGACATCATGTTTGTGTAAGTTATGTATTATTTTCCATTTAAAAATATTTTTAAACTTTAATTGTTATTAGTATCATCATCATCACTATTATTTCCATTTTCAACTTTAAAACAAAACAAAACTACACTCCAATTCTTAAATAAAAGGTCACAGTGTTCGTTTTAGACTAAGCAAACGCAAAATAATTGCTTTAAGGAAAAACAATTACTTCCAATGGTGATTCAGTAATTGCTTTCCTTAATCGATTTTTTTTCATTGGATGGAACTTGGGAGACGATATACTTGAAATTCGCATTTAATTTACGAATATACTGCTTTATTTTTATCAGATAAAAATTCTATGGTAAATTCAGAGGTTAGGAGGAAAATTCAGAATAATTTGATACGGCTACGAACAATAAATAAGAATAGTTTATTTTCCAGTTTTTGATTACTTTCCACTTTGAATAATTTTAATTGAAGTAGAATGCTATTTATTGTTCTTTCTGTTTGAATTTAAATAAGTAAATTAAATATTCAAATGTAACGCAAATACTCAGTTTGTTAAAAAATATCTTTGAGTTCAGGAAAAATGCAAAAGGTTATGTGACTTCGTTCTTGGATTCCACTTAATCCTTTGGCAGCAATAGCTTAGTGGTCACAGTCGTAAGCTTTTCCGAGAACTCTGATTAGTTGTGTTGCGAGAAAGATGAATCTACGGGATCGAGATGTATTCTATTCATCCAGGATGAATTCAACAGGTCACGGCCTTCAACTGGGCGAAGGAAATTCGGACAGGTCCAAGAAAGAAATAAAATTAATTAGTTGGCGAGGAAAGTTATCGGAACTTCTAGGTAAAATCTCCTTTTCCTGTTCTACGGTATTCTTCTGATAGCTGCTCAGGTATAGATAATATTACCATGGATGCGTACGTATTATCAAGGTGCATAATATGCGACAATGTGAAATAATTTACAAAAATGTTTTGAGAATTCTTAGAAATTCTGCATTTTAAATAATTCTCGATAAATATCACATGATAGAAAATTATCATGCTCATTATTTAGGGTTCAACGGAAAAAGAATTCATCGATAATATATCTTTCTATTATATACTGTGATGTTAAATTGTCAGATAGTAATCGAAAGACAAATGAGACTTAATATTTTATTATAATTAAACTAAAGGTGGAGTAGATATTACTCATAAATGATTTATTATGTGAACATGCAAAGGGGTTTTTATAAGAAGGTATGAGTGTTTATTCCCCAACTAATTGATATGGCTACAATAAATACTTTTGTAGCAATATAAAGTTCATTTATTAATTCCTCAAATAAATATGATTTTATTCGTGTTTAATTCACACACTCTCTCTCTCAATTTAATCTTTGTTTATTTAAATGACTCCATTATCCTAATTCTGCCTTCAAACTTATCTTATGTTTAAATAACTGATAGAATAAATTTTTATCCACTAATGTCACAACCAGCAATTTAATCAAAAACTTGTCTATATGCTTACAAGTCATTCGAATGAATCTTATCCAAGCGTCATTTCCTGGAACAATTAAAGTGCTTGACAATAGATTGGGCCTAGATAGTAACATATTTATACCATGTATCGATCACATCATTTAGTGGAGGGTTAAATGTTATTCAGAAGTACGCTTAATACGGAAGTTTAGAGTAAACATCGTAACCACCGTTGCTTAAAGCTAAATATCGTAATATCAACAAACTCTTCTTCTCAAATGTCCATGGCCCGAAGTTAATCTCTCTCGACATTAAGAGCTCTCATAAATTATTTTTGCAATATTTCTGAACATGAATTTATGAATAATTTTGTAAATCTTATACTGACACTTTATAGTTTCAAGTAGCTCTCTAGAGTTAAATTGGATTCGTTTCAGAGGTAAGGATTAGTTATTATAGAATGTATTTTTGTGAATCTCCTTTCGTTTTTAACACTGCTGAGATTCTTGCAAATGTTTTAAATGATTAAATAAAATTTTTACGTGCGTATTTATTCGCTAATGAAACCTATACTTTTATGAAAATTTAAATTTTGATGTAATAGATTACGTTGATTGGAAAAGATGTAAATTAAATCTCTAAAGATTGAATTATATTAAATTTAAAGTCATGATGTGGACATGATGTTCCAGAAAAGCAATTGCTTGTATTAAAGATTTTTACTTCTAACAAAGAAAAATACTAGCATCTCTGAATCTGCACACCTAAGCGGGTTCTCGCATTGTTGCGAGTACCTATGCAAAGTAAATGAATGACAGTCATACCAATAATAGATACTACGGAGTAGGCCATCCACATGTCAGCAGTGGAAAAAAAGTAATCTGAAGTTGACTCAAGAAAAACAAATTACACAGAAGCTGGTGGTTTAATTGACAGCCGAATTCATTGCAGGTGAGGTGCGCAGCATGCAATTCATCAGACTATTGGATTCAGGAATACGCAGAAGATTCCCCTCTCATATATTTCTATTAACCAATCATTATAACTATTTATACCTACAGTGGGCTTAATAACATCATTAGACGATGATCGAAGAATGAAAACGTTTGCCTAGTTCGAAAGGATCAAGATTCCCTTTTTATCGTATCTATGGATGTATAAGGTTACGTCGTCTTCTAGGCGAATGTTATTCAATGCATGTACCGCAGGCAGTTAATAAGCAATTGGAGGAGTATTATGGTTTAGATATGTTAACATGGATGTCTCTGGAACCGTTGAGTGAGATAAAACACATCATGAAGTGTGCGGATGTTTTTAACATTATTACAGATCAGTTGCACCCTTACAAAGAGTCTGTCTACCCAAAAAAGATGGAGTCTTCTAACAAACCACAGTCCCATGTCACAAAGCTGAAATCACGCTTCAGTGGCTCGCAAAACATGCAGAAGAATTACAGTCCTATTCTTGCATCCTAACTCATCGTAGTTTAATATATTAAAAACCTTTGAAATATCATGGAATGACAGCTCTGATCCCAAACGCCGCCGCCTACGAAAAACGAGAATTAGCGCGGCTGGTGTTTCAACATTCTAGATATCATCCAATCACTTGTAGCATCAATAAAGCTGCTTTCTGAGTCAAATGTTGACCAGCTATTCTGTAGGTTGTCATAATGATATGATTCTTCGGTGCATACATAAGATTTCAATTTTTATTACATTGATTACGCAGCAACAATATGTTTCTTCTCTATAAAATAATATTTTTTTTTTAATCGGTAACACCAATTAAAAAAATATTATGTTTCGCTCTCTTTCTGGACTGAGTGTAAGAAGGAAATAACTGCAAGAAATGTTTATTTAAATATTTTGAAGACGTAAAATATATATATATTGATCTTTGAATTTACATATTTCAACAAAATAAGATCCAACAGAAATATTTAGGCTACTTTTTTCAGTAAGCCTGCGTGTAACTCTGTACATGCGTAGGCTCTCTTATCGTCCGCGATTATATCAATTGATATGAAAAACGCATTAAAACATGTTTACTATTTTTGAGAATATAACGATTTGAGTTTGTTTCAGGAAACGTCACTACCCTTGGTATGCAGTTTGTTAAATATACTCATATTCTAACTCTAGATAATTTGTAATTTATAATCTTAATTTAATTCATTCTGTTTAACGTCTTTGATTTTTGATTATTATAATAAAATACTGAAAACGTACAAGGGCTCTTAAATCAACGATTCTTGTGAAGCTGTTACCTATAGTGGTTGCTGAAACCAGATTTGATTTTGTAATGGATTCATTGAACGTTTTCTTCTATATCAAATTTACATTTCCACAAGTATCATTATTTAAATGGTATATTTCATTTACATTAATATAAGGTTATCATTATTTTTCTCAACATCATTAAATAGAAACACAAGTTCTCTTTCTGCAGTACTTTGTAGAATCATAGATTACAGATCATACTTTGTAGCAAATATATCAAATTATTTTTCGGAGAAAAAGTAAGCATAATTTTTTTTATTGTGAAGTGATAGTGAGCAAATTGCTCCTGTTTCGAAAGTGATACGCCAAGTTATATTGGTTAACACTTATTACTCACATGCGGTCGTCACCCAAGAACCGACAATATGGAAATAATAACTAAAATAATTAAATATCCGTATGAAGTAGTCCACAGTACTTGGATAATAAATGGTTTCTAATAGATACAAATTTAACATTTGGAGATGCATCCTACAGAATTTCAAGATAAGAATCTGGGCTTATGTTTTAGTCAACTTGAAGTCAAAACTTGTGAGTCTTAAAAAAATTACCTTGCAGTACAAAACAACGCGTCAATCCAAACACGAAATTTAGAGTTGTTTGAACCAATTATCTGGCAGTTTTAGCACCGTGAAATATTTTACGATAACATTATTAATAAAATAGCTCTTGAAGTATTTTTGTGAGATCTTACATTCAGCGTTAAATAATTTGAAATCTAAGAACAGAAATTTATTGAAAAGTGACGTTTGTAGCATTTGCTTACATCAAATATGTATACGAAAGAGAAACATACAGTTGAAATTCTTGCAAATGAAAATTAGCTGCAAAACAGTCACAAGTGTATAGAATCACCTGTTTTTGCTATTTTAATAAATAAGTCAATCCGAGATATAATTCTTTTAAGATAAGAGACATAATTTTTTCCAAATAAACATAACACACAGATATATATAGATAAAAAAGGCTCCAAATTTCACCAACACTGTCGCATTGCTTATTTTTTAAATAACATACAATGCATTTGGGGAATTTATTTTTGATTTAAAATATTTTCGAAGCGAGAGATATATGTCAATCGTACATTACATTAAACGGACGTTAATAAATCTTATAAATATTCTTATTTTAGGAAAATTTAATTCATTTACATATTAAAGAATACTTTAGTGATTTAATTTTTATTAACTTTTGTTTTAAAGCTTTGCATCTTACTGTAGTTGCACTTTAGTGTCTTATATTAAGATTTTTCTAATATACATGTTAAACACCTTTTAGGAGTCATTGAATACAACTAGAATATTACCTCAGGAATTTCAAAGAAAATTGTTTACATCTCTTTCGAGGTAATCATAACTAACTAAGAATTGTTAAGAAAGAATAGAAATTGGGAGAATTTTAGCTTTCACATATAAAAAAGAGGAATACCACTGTTCATTACTTAAGATTAGGAATGGATTGAGTAATCAAGGATGTTGCGAACCAAAGGAACATCCAATCACAAGAACTGCCTTGGTTTGTTATTCTTTAATCTTAATTCTTGATTGAGAAATACGGTGTGCATGTGTCAGCACCAAAAAAAAAGCATCATTTACTTGCTTTATTTTGAAGCATTTTTTTATAATAGTGTAACAATTTCATTTGTTGGATAATTCTACAGCAGCTCTGAAGCTCTTTAAAAAAGCTTAGTTAAAGATTTTAAATTCTCAACATATAACTCATGAATATTTTTATAATTGTATTTTAAAAAGAAAAGAAAAAATGTTATTGGAAAATTACAAATATCACTCCTTAATAAATTTCTGACGAATTTTTCACAATTACGGTACATTCGTAAAATCAAATTCGTTTGGCTCAAGAAATTAATGAAAATTGATATTGTATTTGTCTGGAAAAATTGACCCTCAGAATATTAAGATTATGAAGAAATGATGGCATACAACGATGGTAGTGCCTTATTTGATCAAAACAATCAGTTAGACGCTAGGCGGGATAGTATTTTAAGAAATCGCCTTCTGTTTTGCTTAAATCTGTATAATTAATGTATAACTGTTTTTAATATGATTTCGGAAATTATAGAATAAATAAAAGAAACCTGTATATTAAACACTCTGGAAGTAATTATTGATGTAAAATCTAAATATATAAGGAATTTAGATTCGAATGATATGTAGAAGTGTAGCTTAAACATTACAAATTAAAAAGAATACATTTCATTATCACTTTATATAGGGTTTCTCAACCTTTCATTATTCGCGGCGACGTTTTAAATCACAATTTTGATCGGGCCCCCACATACAATAAAATGTATACAACAATAATATATTTTGTGTATTTTGATTTCTGTTTTTAAATTATTTTAAACTAACTGCCAAAACAAGAGTAAAAGCGAGCCAACGTTGGCGAAAAACCCTATCTGTCATTTTCCCAAGCGGGCGGTGAAACGGTGAAGAGAATAGAAGGGGGAAAAATTTAAATAGTATATTTGAAATGAAAGCTAAACAGGGAGACGTTAAGAACATGGTAGTACAAAAATTCTATACAAATAAAATACAAATTAGCACATGGTAGTCTTTTAACGTTAAGAACATGGTAGTACAAAAATTCGTTAATGAAAGTAAACCAAGACGGGGTGAGCTAATTTTATAAACTGAGAATGCATTTTTTTGGAATAATGGAAAAAAAATAAAACAAAAGAATGACTAAAGAAAAGAGAAAAAATAAGAATATAGTTTGTTGAAGCCGTCTCGAGCATGCGTAGAACAAATGTTTTCTCATAGGAAGAAGGAAAATGTTCGATAACGCAAGTTTCAATTCTCATTCGAGTTGATCGCCTTCAAATCTATCGTATGTTATATATGTTTTCGTGTTAATTGCGATTCACCATATTAAATATTCAAAGCAGCAGATTTATGTAGGCTAATGGATAAGTTTAAGCGGGCGTAAGCGAGCATTAGACGTTAGCCAATCATCAAAAATTACACAGATGACCGAGGTTCCGAAAATAAAATAAAGTAAATATTCTCAAGAATACTTATATTTGAGGTTTAGCAGTACTGAAGTAAATGAAGAAGAAAGGCCTTTGTGTATCATTTGCTCAAAAATGTTGGCCGCAGACAGAATGAAATCTAATTAAATTAAACGACATTTCTAAACGCTTCATAGTGCGTACGACAACAAACCAGATATTTCTTTGAATTAAATTTAAAATCATATGAAAAGCAAAAATCAATTTTTAAAGAAACTTTGTCTGTGAATAAAAAAGTTTTAATTGCATCCTACAAATTTTCAAATAAAATAGCCAAATGTAAAAAAAGTCACACCATTGGTAAAGTGCTTATTTTACCAACAGCAATTGAGATTATAGAAACTATGTTTTGAGATGATTTTTCAAAACAATTGCAGGCCATACCTCTTTCAAATGATATTGTTGCTCATCGAATTGGTGATATAGATGAAGATGTACAGTGTCAACTTTTCTCGAAGTTGCGCGACAAATTGTTTTCAATACGGCTTGATGAAGCAACAGATACCAATAAAGATGCTCATTTCATTACCTATGTTCAATTTTGTGATAATATGTCAGTAATAGAAGAACTACTTTTCAGCAAACCAATAGAACTCAAAACAACAGCGCTTGCATTATTTGCTATTTTAAATGATTTTATGAACGAGACAAACATATAATGGAAAAAATGAGTCGGAATATACATCGATTGTGCTCGTTTAATGTCCGGAAGATTCCAAAGTATACAAGCACTTGTAAAACAAAAATCGCCTCAATGTGTCTGGACACATAGTATGATCCACAGAGAAGCTTTGACTTCCAAAGAAATGAGTCCTGGTCTGAATATTGTGTTAACTACGGTTGTAACAGTAGTAAATTATATCAAAATGAGACACCTGAAATCAAGAATCTTTTCTGCACTTTGTAAAGACATGGGTGCAAGATGGTTATCACGTGGGAAATTCTTGTAAAGTGTTTGTGAATTTAGATAAGAATTCACCATTTTAATAGAAGAAGAAAACAGACAGGGAAACGAGGAATTTCACGATGGTTTATTTCTGATGAAATTGAGCTACTTGGTCAATATATTCGAGAAATTAAATAACTTAAATCTTCAACTCCAAGGAGCAAATACAGATATGTTGGATACGATTGATAAAGTTAACGAATTTTGCAGAAAATTGGAATTGTGGAGCAGAAATATAATACAAAAAACCTAACAATGTTTGCCAATGTGAATGATTGTACTAAAATTTACATGGCTGAAGAAGAACATGTAAAAGCTTTTTTTTGTATCCATTGAAAACCAATTAGCGATGCTGGCAAATAATTTTAAAAAGTATTTTCTCTGAAGACAAACTGATAGAAAGTTATGTGTGGGTTAGGGATCCATTTCGTAAGACTCCCGATGGACTCTCAATTGATGAGGAAGAAAAAATCAGGGAATTCACGACAAGCGGCATAACGAAAAGACAATTTAGTAATAATAAATCACTATTTGAATTTTGGTCAGGAGTAGAGGATTATTTTTTTTTGCACTAAAAATAAGGATATTTCGCATTCTATTACCATTTTCAACATCCTACCTCAGTGAAACTGGATTTTCTGCATTGGCTTCTTTGAAGACAAAATATAGATCTCGATTAAATATAGAAACAGAACTGAGAGTGGCAATTTCTAATATTATGCCTTCCTTCAAAATCTTTGCTCTGCAAGACAAGCCCAAGGAAGTCATTAATAATTATTAAATTTGTTTTTAATTTGGTATGTTTTTATTAAGTAAGTTTTGATTAAGAAGTTTTTTTACTTTAATAGTTTAGTTATTAAATATGTCGAAATGTATTTTGTTTTCTATGTGTGTGTGTGCTTTCTTTCTAGCCAGTTAATCAGTTTTTTTTAAATAATATTTTCTTTTGCATATTCTCGCCCCTCCCTCTAGTGGACTCGAGTCCACTGGGGGGGGGGGAAGTGCCCTACATGTTGAGAACCACTGACTTTATTGATACATTTGTTAAAACGATAAAATATTTAAAATGACATAGTTCTGCTAGTATTTTTCTATATTCAAATAGATAGAGCCGTGATGAAACAAAAATTCACTTACAAATTTTTATTTCTCGAAAGACGTTTGGTAAATTGACAATACCGGTTTCCTAAAATTATTACTAATTATTTTATTGATGGATCAACTAATTGATTGTTTATCATCATCGCATTTGAAAGCAAGAAGAGTGCTTTGGCGAGAGATTCCACACCCCTCCATTGGAAGTGTGTCCACACCCATAGGTGTGTCACCGGTGGTGTCACAGGTGTGTCACCTGTGCTGGCACATCCCTCTCCAAAATTCCTTTCACCCCAGTCAGAATACAATTTATTTTTCTTTTAAGGTTTTTGCATGCTATTACATCTTCCGTTACTGCATTTTATTAAAATTGAACAAAACTTACATACTGAGATGATGTGTATGTGAAACAGTCGCATTTTCAATCTGTCACTAATCAATGAGTGTGCTTTAATTTCCGTTTTCGAAACAAACTCTTTTCTTGTACAGACGAATTTTGCTCAAATTATCTATTAAATTAAAAAAATTTCAGTGTTAAAATATTAGATTTCGTTCTTTTATTGGTGTATATATTATATCATTTTTTTTTAAAAAAAGAAAGGTTTTTCAAAGTTATGAATCCTGTAGATATTATATTAATCCATCTTCACATTCACATTCAGAAATTTACGAACTGAGAGACATTATTATAAAGAGACTTATACATTATTAAAATTGCCACATCTGGCCTGATTTTAGGGAAGTTTATGGCTATTCAAACAACTAGTAGCTTAACTAGGTAAAACTATGATGAATAAATTGTTGGAAGCAAAAAACACATAGTCATGTGTGTGCATGCATGATGTAATATGCGCCGGAATTATGTGCCAATTGATTGTTTGGTATTGTTAACGTCGCAGTGGAAGCAACACAAGGGTTATTGGCGACAGACCTCGTAGTTTTTAACATGGATCAAGTGAAAGTACGACACCTGAGATGGCTCATCCCTCTCCAAAATTCCACACCCCTTCATTGGAAGTACTTCTTCCCCTCGACATATTTGCATCAGCCTCAGCTACATGGTGGCTTTTTTGCGGTATCAAGGCACGAACCCACGATTCGGCGAATACTTCCGGCAGCGACCATGACCACTAGCTACCGCGGAACGTGGAGAGAAAAACTGAGCCATACACAACGGAAGGTGAAGAAAAAAAACTGATACAAAAAAATCCAAACACTTGTTCACTGAGTTTGTGGCTAAATATTTAAAATTCACTTATTGATATTTCTTAATCGGTTATCGTTAAAATATCCTCGATGTTTCTGGGTGGTTTGAAAAAGAGTGTGGATTTGGAAAAAAAAGCAAAAAGCTAACAATAAATTATTCAATTTTATATTATATTAGCTCTGAAAAAAGAACTGATGTAGCGTTATTTTTAATCATTTTAAAGTATTCAATAAGATGCAGCTTTCTTGAGTTTTTCAACGTAATTTATTTTTAAAAAACTCATAAAAATGAATATATTTTTAAGGAAAACTTTTCAAAAAAAAAAAGTGTACCTAATAGAAAAGTCGGATAACTGGTAGAAAAAGGGGATGATGTAAAAATTATCGCTTAAAAAAACCTTTTGTTACTGCTTTTTCCTCCTTTTTCCAAAGCAATCTAAAAATTGATGTGATACGATCAACGTAGTAAATTATTAGATTATTGTGTACATCATAAACAATGCAAACATGGTATGAAAACACAAGAGCTCTAGTTTCGTAAATGAATCAACATATTTTCTAAAAAATTTAATTTCTTTTGAAAAATGAATATCTGCAATTTTCTTTTTCTAGACAAAGAAAAAATTTAAACTTATCATGAAATGTTTTGAGCAGTTGTTGAAAACAAAAATTATCACCACTAAATCACATTTAGTCTGATTTTGTATGATGTTTAGAAAAAACTCATTTTCCATTTATCAAAGTATTGATTTTGTTTAACGAATTTCATGATAATTCCTGAGACGTACACATTTTTATACGATTCGTATTTACTTGGATCATCACGATATCGAAGTTAGCTTTTAAATAGAAATCATCTTAATAAGTTTTTGAAATGGAGTTTCTCCAATAAAAATAACCGGCTTAGCTTCAATTTGCCTTTGATAATACTTTGCCGTATGGAAACTCATCAACTATCATGTCAGTTTCTCTATTAAAATTTTTTTAAATTTTTTATAATACATTGTTTCATTGACTGGTTTTCGCCACATTTTCGATAATAATTTTGATAACGATTTTTATTACTTATAAAAACTATTACGTAAAATTAACCAGAGCGATAAAAATGCTATAAAATACGTAACGAGTTTTTTTTTTTAATTTCTTTTTAAACACATTTTAATGTCTTCATTTCAAAAAAAAATTATTTTTATTTGGTTGAATTATCGTAATTTGCATAAGATTCACTACATAAATTTAAATAAAAAGTCAATTCATTCACTTGCTTTGTTAGTATGTTTTCTTTCTTAAAATAATTTTAGAAAAACATAAAAACTAGCAAATAAAATAAAACTTCGCTCTCTAAGGCACTTATCTTTGTATTATATCATATAATAATTATTTTATTTGTAAATGGTTCAATATCATAAACTTGTTCTTTCTGATTAGACCATGTGAAATCACATCTACAAATAAACGATGGAAATTCGAAAAACACTCTTGCTTATCATAATAAAGGAATCTGATACACAAGTATTTCTTACTAATAAAAAATAACATACTTTTTTCATGAAGTATATTCAAATTAATACTTTAAAGTAAACTCTTTGTAAGCACTTCTACTTACTAAATGCAATTTGAAAACCATGTTATATTCACAATTAAAGAATTTTTAACCAGTGTATTTCATTAAATTAGTGAAATTACTTATTACTTCCCAGATGTTTTATTAATTTCTGTCAATTTTTGTGTAGTATTTGAAAACTACTTACAATTTTAATAATAACAAAAATTTGGTTTTTATTTATTATGGTATTATGTATAATAATAAAAATATACTTTTAGAGTTAAGAATTATTGTTGAATGAAATAAAAAGGTTTTTATATTTTTCAATCTGCTATAATATAAAGTCTTTCACTTATTCAAAGTAAAATTGTTTAAATTAAAAGCATCCATTATTTCTTATCATATCGATCAATAATAATCCGTATTTGTCTAATGTTGTTAGCTTAAGACACTACTTTGTAGAAAAAAATTATTTTGCCTGTTAAAAACAATCGAATCATTTCTTTTCGAATTGCATACAAGAATTAAGACAATGTCGTAATGCTTATCTCTGAGTTTTGACTAAATGGTTCAGTTCTTGAAACATTTTACCAATTTTTTTAATGTCAAAAATAATTAATTTTAAGGCACACTTTATTGAATTCACAGGTCGTTCAATGGCTATTTTTTTCTGTGTGTTTATTGTATTATTGTTATTATTTTAATTAAGTATGTTATCAAAAAAGTTGATTTTAAATAATTTTACGATTAAAATGAATTGAAAATCTATTTGTTTCTCCAAACATATGATTTTTATCAAAAAAGGTATCTCAAACTTTAAAAAAAAATACTCTTATTTACATAATACCAACAATATCATGAATGATCACAATAAAAAAAAGTGACTATGCTACTATTCATTATTTTAAGAGTTCCTATTTAGTAATTTTTCTCAGTGCGGTGATATGAATAGTTCTGGAAGAAGAAACCCCCTTAAACATTGGAATAGGGTTAATAATTTTTAAGAATACAACACATCTAAGTTCTGTCTTAAAATAAAGTATATTTAAATATAAATTCGGTTGAAAAAGGTGCTCAAAAATCTCTTTTCCTCCGACAATAGCTCGACATTTCAAACTCGGCAGTCGACCAGATTCGACTTCCATATGCACAATATTAATATATCATCGAAAAAAGAAAAACTGTTTCTTCTTCTTTCTGCTTGTGGAGACGTAACACTATAGATATTTTTAAAACAAATAAGGCGTCAAATTTCTTATACAAGTTATCCATTTACATGCAAAACATTGAAATGCGATTACCCTTTCTATACACATTTTCATTTTTCATAAGCCTTTGAGATGTCTCGCATATTCTTTTCAATAATATGCAAAGAAAACGAGGTCCACACTTTATGTTAGTAACTGACAAACATACAACTAAGTATTTTATCAATGTGTTATTTAGCAAGCTTGACGACAATTCTCAACATGAGAACATTCATCATCGTCAACTTGAGGTGAACAGAAAGCATTAACTATGTATGAAGCAACTAACACGCAAGTCTGAACATTACAACAGCCTTTAATGTATTTGACTTTTACTATCAACATTAGAGACAGCATAAAAATCACAAATTTTTTAGCAGACGATAGCAACTCAAATAATTTCTCCTACTCTCGAATCAGTCATTTTTTATCTTCATTCTTTCGCGAAAAAGAATGAAGATGAGAGATTAAGATTTAAGATTGTTTTTTAGAAAATTTAAGAAAATGCAATTCATTTCAGATATTAAATTATCTGCATAAACTTCAGAAAATGTGCGTAGACAACTTAAAACTGATATGTAATTGATATAGTTGATAAAAATGTACTAAATAATATACTAAAAACAAAAAAAAACCATTCTACGTATTTATTCTATAAAACTTCGTCAAGACGTATATTTTTCATTTGAAAGTAATACAGTTGTACATCAGAAATTAAATTCAGCATTGAGCTTCAAATAACAAATTCATTCACAAATATATAATGAAATGCTTTTTCATTCGCTTATTACTCAGTTTTGCTACCATGTTGAAACCAAACTGAAATGGTGAGACATTTCATGGAAAATTTAAAAATGGATATTTACGATAAAAAAATTAGCCTTGCAATAAGAATTGAAAAGTTTCAGTGTATTGTCTTTATACCGATATGGATAAATTTCATTCCACTATAACTTTTATTTCAATCTAAGAACATAATGCATATTTTGAGTTAATCCCTATTCACTTCTTATTGAAAATTTAAATGACATACGTAATTTTTATTCAACTTTGTGGAAATTTCGAGGTAAACTAATCACCAAGTAATGAGGGGAATAAAAAGAAGAAAAAAACATTATAATTGATATGTTTTTAAAAAATGAATTAAATTTTCTTTTGCTCGGGTAATTCTACAATTTTTAAATATATATCTTATTTGTTTCAAACGAAAACATTTTTTTTTGTTCCACCAATAAAATTATTAAAATACATATATTTTAGGATAAATAAGTTCTGTGACTCGAAATAGAAAAATGAACGAATGCATTATGAATTTTTTCTATTAATTAGCTTGAAGAAAAAAGATAATCTTTCATAAAGGATAAAACTAGTAATAGCATGTAGGAAACTAAATAGATCAAATCTAGAGTGGCATCTAGAACTTAATTATATTCTAAATTAGAGCCACTGAGATAGTTATTTGGAGAAATCGAATTTTCCTTTTCCTTAAGGATAATTTGATACGAACTCAGTTAGGACGGTTGCCTTTCAATAAATAAAGAAGTGTCACCCAAATTCTTCTTTGTTTGTGAAGATTCTTTTTATTTCAAGATCCATTGGTCTTTTCCCTTTTTTATTTATAGTAGAAAAAAAGTAAGTGTTTGGAAACTTATCTTTTTCCCTTAAAAGCAAACAGAAGAAAATTAGGTGAAATTCTTCCTTATATATAAAGAAAGGTATTTAAGATCTTCCTTAAAAACTAATTTTTCTTATTTTATAAAAGCCGTGAGCGATTATTGATACAATTAGTCAAGTGAATAATAATCAAAGTAAAAATTTGTACACTAATTGTCTCTTTTGGGAAAAATTCGTTTCTTTTTTACGTAATAATCAATTTCTATGAATTTTTGTATAATACTATTTTTTCCATGAAAATATCATTTTGAGTTTTTGAATTTACAATGTCTGAAGATTATACTTAAAACAGTACAGAATTAACGCAAAAAATTGCATTTTTTTGATGATTTTGAACTTATATTTAATTCTTTTGGAAAATTAATAAGACTGAAGGGTTTCTTATTTCTGTTAGTGTTATAGAATATTTAGTATATCAATAATATTTTAAATAAAAATGCTATAAAAACTCGTATCTAAAACTAGTTATTATTTTTATTATTATTTTATATAATTAAATTAATTTTATTATTATTTTTAATAATTAAATGATATTAAAATAATTTTGAATTTGATTTCTGAAATTATTTGACACAAATATTATTTCAAATTATATCATTGAAATAACTCAAATAAGAAATTTCACGAAACAGTCAATTAAGAATTTTGAAAATTGTTTAATAATTCGATCACTAATTATAGTGGTGTAGTGATAAACTTTTTTCAGTCGAGGTAGACAGGTTGTCTTCGTCGCAAACTTGAGCCTGGGCTTATATCCGTCAATCAGAGGCTCGAGTCCTGATTCCACAAATCGCCAGCTGTGCTGCAGGGCTGACACATTCAATCCATCTATCTAAGCTCTATGTCTTCCGGTCTGCATGACGTGAAAAGTTTGAAAGATAATCACTTGGTTGAGGTTCATAATTAAGAGGTCCGTCACCTCGTGGGATGTAGACCTCGTATAGCCTCTGCTCTCTTTTTCTCTTATTTAGAAATACAAAGACTTGTTTTGGTCAAAGAGTGATTCTGAAAAAGCGGTTATGTCTTATTCATGAATAATTAGGCAAAAGTAGGATCATTCAATTATTTAAACTGTTCATCTCCACGTAACATAGCAACTATCATTGGCGAAATATATTACATATCATCAATAGTGTTTACTGAACTATTATTGCCGAATGCACATACCTGTGAGGAATGTAGATACAGTAATCAAAGTTAAGACTAAACGAAAATTGCGTCGTCACCTTCGTGGAAGTACACACTTTTGATATACACATCATAAAATTTGAAAGGTATAATCTCGAAAGTATAAATACTACTAAGGAGTAGGCGAAAAAACTGGAGCAGAAGAACTTAATTCATAAGTGTCGAGAAAGTTGAGACGAAGAGTAAAAGTAAAAAATTGTAGAGAATCTTGGCGTGCAATTTAATGAGATTCGAAAAACACTTCTAAACTTTTGAAGGATTCCAGGAAACGTTGATAATTATGCGTCATTTACATGAATTTTCAGAGAATCAAACAGTCATTTACCCTGATCTATAACCATATTCAATTTCAGATTAAAGTATAACAAGAAATTACCGAATATATGAAAAGAGTACTATATTTATAAATATATATATACATATCGTTACGTAAATTTCCTAGGGTGAAAGGGATTAAAATCAAGTCCGAATCGGAGGATAGCAACAAGTGACACTTTATTCACTATCTATAGGATAACGCATAGAAAGCAAAGCTTGAACAATAACAGCAGAAACAGAAAAAACAGAAGATGAACAGACAAGCGACACATATACAGGAACAAAACAGAATTTTAAGAACAGATACAGCTATAACAGCAAAGTTCAGCTTAACCAGCTAACTAGCTCGCATAAAGTATCACCTCCAAAGTAGTACTCTATACTTCCATGACAGGCTCTGACTACTCCCAACATATACATGCCACTTATCTGCAAATTAACCTGGCACGCTTCACTCAAAGTGTTGACGACTTCCAGTCGAATTCGCGATCGATCTCCGAAAAACAGACCCAAAACTGTTCCTGCCTTTTGTACTCTAGGAGTGTTTATACCTGTAACAGACGGTCATGACGTTACACCAAAAATTCTAGAAAATCCGTAATTTTTTTCCCAATTTGATTACAATCTTTTGATCTGATTCCAGTGCATTAGAGATCATTCTATTTGTCTCAAAAGTAGACAAATATCTCATCGTGTCGCTAAAATGGTTGCCAAATCCATCCCCAAGGCTAAGGACTCATTACTTAAAATTTTCTTGTTGACTGATGACATTTCTATAAATATTTATTTTCCTTCACACGAAAAACGCTGCAGAGAAGCGTCATCTAATGTTCATATACTATTGGTCATTAAAATTTCAACACCATGAAGGAATGATCTGACGAAAGTCAAAATCACATGAAATGAAGAAGAGATTGAGATATGCAAATGATTAGTATTGCAAGTCATTTAGAGGACGCAGGGGAGAGAAACGACATCTGAAACGCTGCAGAAAAGAAAAGCTGTGTAGTGATATCTCATTCGTGAAGCGTTTTTCAAGGTCTAAGTGTGTTCAGAATAGCGTGTTATGCTTCGAAAAGGAAATGTTTACCAGTAAGTGTCGTGATTGGATAGAGGCATGATCGTTACCTATTTAGAGTGTTGATTATCGTTCCGTGATATTGCCCGTTGCACTGGTCAAAATCGAACAAATGTCATACGAATAAGGAATCAATAGGTTGCTGACGGACATACTGAATAGCATGCAGGCTATCTGCACCCTCTCACAATTACCGCCAAATAAGCAAACATATCATGAGCTCGCCCCCGCAAAACCTTTACAACCACATCACAGACCACTAGTCAAGGAATGGGCAGGTTTGTAACAAACCCAGTATCCATTCGTACATTGCGACGACGTTTGATACAGGGCAGACTATCAGCACGGTCACCATTACTTCGGTTACTTTTGAAAATTCAGCATAAGAGGAGCCAGGGACTCTGTTTCGCGATAGACAAAGATACAGGAGTGTCTCAATATCTTCTTTTCAGAAGAGTTCCGCTTCCACGCGCTGTATTCTGATGACTGTATATTTATCTGTAAGCTCCGAGATCACTCGTCGTCTGCTTGCATTCGATTCTGGAATTGGGGGCCTACGTCTGGTGCAATGGTTTGGGTAATAATTGGGTACATGACACGCACATCTCTAGATCGGACCAGACGGTAAATTAAACACAGATCGGTACATTTCAGTCATTTTACGTCCAGTGGTAGTGTCCCATCTTCTAGGCCTACCAAATGCCATCTTCTAATAAGATAATGCAAGACCACACGTTTTACTTCTTGCTCTAACCATCCTCGATATACAGAGTATTCGATTGTTGCCCTGATCTGTATGGTCTCTAGATCCTTTATTTCTACTTTGCGGAAACCTTCTGGAGTATTATGTTGTCCCTTCAAAAGGCATGCACGCGATCTCACGGACACTTCTATTATTTTTTTTCTACTATAGTTTCACACACCACTAATTTATTTTTTGCTATACACTTTTACACTTCTCTAGAAAATATTGTCTTTCCTACTAACGATATTTGTATAATCAGTCCTTAAGAATATTACCCATACATACGACAAATAACTGGCATCTCACATCATTGCATCCCCTCTTTCACAGGTACAGTGAACCGACCAGTTACGTAATTGTTCTTATATCAATGAAGATAAATAATATTTATTATCGAAAGTAAATCCCATATACTACAATAACAACTAGATTCAATAAATGGCCAATGTTATTACATTTTGATTATTTACATGAACTATCTTCACTAATTCCACTATACGATAAAATTAAAGTTTATCGATTCATAATGATAAGAAGTGAAACATTAGTTCATCATAGTATCAATTAAATATCAGAAATGTATCTGAATTTGAATTAATTTGAAAACTAGAATTTTAAAAATTTATAATATATATCGCCGAAGATTACCCCAGGCTTCATACAAGACATTTTATTTTTTCCGAACGAAATGACTTTTTTATTGAAAGATCTTTACATGTTTAATTACACTCTTTCCAAGTTTTATATCTTCTCTTCCGCATAACTTAATTTCAGTTCAAAAAGAGACATCTTTCACTGTGAAGTACTTAGATTATCTGCTTCATAATATCACTGAGAAGGCTTAAGACATTAGCTGTCTAGTATGAAAAAAATTAAAAAACTAATATTAATAATAAACTAGGAAATCTGTGTTATAATAATGGTTCAACGAAGTTAATTAAAAAGCTAATTAACTTTTTGGAAGTCGATGGATGTGAATCATTTTCGCACTCAGGCTAATAAAGATGATTTATTTTTACCATTTTTAATTGTGTATTTTTGATGATAGATCGACATGGTTTATGCTAGATAGCAGAGTATGAAAACAGATTCTATATGCGCTGTATACTATTTTTACTTACTTTTACTTACATTTCACTACTTTACTTAATTAACTGCTTTAGAATTGCTTAAATACTTAAATGTAATGATGGTCATATAATAGTGTAATTGTATACATTCTTTACCTACAGTGGCCTAACGGCAAGAATGATATGGGGTTATAGCTCCCCTCGCCCTCCTATAAGGATTACTGTATAGTAAAATTTTAAAGCTGAAAGTTTTTATACTGAAATCTTTTAAGTTAAAATTAATATTCCAATTCCCGTACACTCCACATAAATATTCTTTTCTTCTTGAATGTGCAAACGATGAATTTTTATATTAGTTTTGAATATAAATTAAAGAGGGAATTCTTCCTCCAAACTTCTCTTGAAAGATTTCTCTGTATGCTCTTGTTTGCCTGTAAATTACACTCAAAATTCAAAAATATTTAAAATATCAAAACAGTATTCCAAGGATATTTTTAGCAAAACGAAAAAATGTATGTTTTAAGTAAAAATAAATGTTATTGCTTTTTGTAGAGTCTCATAAACTAAAAAATTTTAAATTTAATTATTAACCACTCAAGGGACAATTGTTTTAGTAAACTAAAAATGTCGTACCTGACCATTTCCTAAAATTTATCTTGTTTTTGCATACATTTTTATGTCTGCTAAAATATATGTAATATATGTCTGATACCTACTTTCACCAATAATGAACTCAATTTTCAAAAATATATCGTAATATATTTCCCCCAATTTTTTATTGGATTAAAGTGAAACAAATATAAAAATTAAATGTTTTATTTACTTATTGATTTATGTATTACCTTAAATCATATATAAACTAATTTTAAGATATGACTGAAAATAAATTATATTATTCAGATATTTAAGTCAGCTGTGAGGCAGCCATTTTTTTAGCCACCTAAAAAAATGGCTGCCTAACCTAAGGTTCTACTGTTTTAAGTGAATCACTTTTGACGTAAAAGATCATTTTTCAATTTTTTATCGTTTGCTTCAATTTTTGTTACATGTAGCTCAAATATATTCTTTTTAATCATTTATCGTTTGCTTTAACTTCCATTACATTTAGCTTAAATATATTCAGTTTAACAATTTATCGTTTCCTTTAATTTTAATATCGGAAAAGCTTAATATTTTCAATTTCTCAGTATTTAATCGTTTCCTTTTATTCATATATATTTAAGTGAGTAATTTAATAATAATTATAAAAAAAGGGCACCTTCAGTGGCTAAATCCATTTTTTGCACAATTTTGCATATGACTTTTTTAATTTTGGATGAATATTGATCTGCTGTATATTTAATAAAAAAAAAATATTATTCCTAATAGCAGGTGAGCAAAATATCTGAAAAGGACAGAAATAATAATGCAATATCATAACAATAAAATAATTTCTAATTTTGGTACTATTGAAACTTTTCCTGAGGAATACATATACGTTATTTTCTGTATTCTGAGTAGCTATTAATGTTAATTTTATGCAATTTGTATATAACATATTTTATATTTCATTAATACACCATTTATTTTAATTCATATTCCATGCATTTTGAATGCAAAATATGAAATTTAAAATGATACAAATCTCTTAATAAACACAATTGTATACAGCATTGATAAACACGTTATCCATCATATGCATATTTTTTGTTTCATAAAAATAAATTATTTTTGCTGTCCACAGATCTATTCTTATATAAGCTACTAATTTCTTTAGGAAATTCATTTTATATTCCATGTAGTCCTGTTTCATTAAATTGTATTCTGGATAGTTTTTCTCTGCTATTAACTGATATATATATCGACAAAATCTAGGCATCATCATTTCATTCATAGTAATTTGTATATTTTGATCTCTGATATACCAGGCATCATTGAAATGAAAGAAGTCTTAAATTCCAGTCTCAATATTCTTTAAATCAAACATAAAAATCAATCAAAATATCTGTGGTTAGCTCGAATGCTCTGATTACAGAGATTTCATTTGCCGTTCGACCTTGTGCATAAACAATGTGTATCTGTTATTGTATTAGTATATTGCAATAGAATTGACATAACATTCAGGCAGCAATATTTTCTCTTTATAGTTCCAAAATGCTTTTGGTTATTAATTTTTTCAAAATTTCTCCTTTACATTTTAAGATATTAAGGAAAAATATAAGAACTTTGCTCTTAAGAATCTACAATTACTCTCAATTCAAATGTGTTGTTTTACAGTTGGTGCGTGTGTACGAAAACTGGAGGTACAGTTTTTCATATTTCTATTATTATATATGCATTATGTATGCAAAATTAAAGGAATCAAGATATTAAGAATATAGATATTTTTAATTGTATCAATGTATTGTTCTTATAACTACTTTCGTAATAATGTTTGGGACTAAAAATAGTTTCCACATTTCTGTTACATGATTCTCAAAATGCTACGTATAATTGAGGAATAATTCTTTGTAGATATCTCAGAAACTATACATGTATTATATTCAAAAGAAAAGCATTTGCTATATTTTTAAATTTGTTATAACATTCCAACAATTTTCTCATTTGATATATAAAGCCTCCGCTACTAATTTGTTCCGCTTTTAGAATCTGTACATTTTAAAATAACTGGTTTCAGCATCTGTCACCAAATGTTGGTTCTTTCATTTCAATCAGACAATTCAATTGCTCTGGGCGATACAGATTCAAATTATGCAGTTAGTGTAATGTTTGTTCCCATAAAATAGTTAGCATTGCGAAGTTGGCTTTAATTCCTGTCTTCTACAGCCTACTATACTTAATGGCCCACTAATTCACTTAGCTTTCGTAAATCAGTATATAAATAGTTGAAAGCTGGATATCTGAATTTAGGTACGATACAATTAATTCCACAAAATCCTATGATATATTTTTGAGATATTTTAGATATACCTTTTCACTAATATTATGAAGAAAGATTTATGTTAACGATTAATTAGAAATTATAATTTCGAATATGTGTAATTTATGGCTTGGTTTTACTTACGAGTATATCACAATATGGAAAACAATGACTTATGTTAACCATAAACTTCATAATTATAAACTATGGGGGTCGGGATTGTTTATTAACGTTGCCTTTAGAAGCAACACGAGGGCTATTGTAAAGAGACCTTATAATTTTGAGCCCCAGTTAAGTAACAACACATGAGATGGCATCTCCCAATCCAAATTCCAAAGCAATGCAAGTGAGATTTGATGGAACCTTGAACAAGCTTTACGTACAAGGTGGTTCTTTATTAGCATCAAGGCTCGAATCTGCCACTTGAAGGAAACAACGTCAACCATGACCAATAGGCTACAGCGGCTAAAATTTAAGGTGGATAATCATGAAATGTTTTTCACAAAATGCCTTTATTAGAGATGATCTTACAATTTTAATATAATAATCACAATTTTTCAATAGAATCGTTAAATTTAAGTAAGAAAAAATTGCACAGTTTTTTCCTACATCACACTAAGGTAAAAAAGAAAACTCTTCTCTCATTTATAATTGTGTAATAAATAATTAAGGATCTGAATATTTGATAATATGATTACAGAAATTATTTTAATATATTATGACATCTAAATAGTTTCACTGATTGTATAAAATATTCATACACCTTTCACATTTTTTTTGAGCTTCAGGTTTCTTACAAATACACAATTTTAATGACCAAAAATAAGTATAAAAATCGAATGTATTTTCAAATGGATCCATTTTTTTCAGGATAAATTAATCACCAGCCTAGTTTATGAAAACTTGGCAAAATACTTAGTTAATGAATTTTACAATATAAAGCCCCGCAGCTATATTCGTCTGCCTTTCTGAAGTGAAATGACAATAGCGTGTTACGAAGTTTCAAAAATTATAATTCAGAAAAATCGTTTAGATTGATGAATAATGAACTTGAGGTCACATTATCTTTTGTTCTGATATTCAATAAAATAAAGTCAAAATAATATTGTTATGGTTCTTGTAAGGTCTTTTATTTTGTTTCTTAAATGATTTTTGATTGAGCAGAAATCCCTACAGCTATTTGAAGAAACATAATGGTAAGAGAAACAAAGATATAAATAAAGTTTTTCATAAGACTTAGAAGATATTTTAAAAAGTGTCTAATCATCACCAGATGATTAATTATTTATATGCAAGATGATATAATAATAAATAATCTGAAAGTTTAAAACAAATCATGTAGAATTTTTGTAGAGAAAAAAAATATATTTCAATTACAAACATAATCCTTTTCTATTAATATTTATACAATTCACGATTCATTAATAGATTTTTATGAAATAAGTTTGTTCACATATAGTTTATCTATTTCTTTTTTTCTCATAATGCATGGTATACTGAATCAGATCAGAGTAAAAAAAATGTAACTTATTTAATTTTGCTTACAGTTAAAACGATTTTAAGGTCTATTTGCATCGGAAAAATATATATTAAACGAAAAACTATAAATATCGAAAATTGTAATGAAATCTAAATTTGAATTACATCCCTCATATCCAATCCAGCTTTGTTCTATTTTCATACAAATTACAGTTACGGAAGCCTTTATTCGTGAAATAGCAAACGATTCTATTACTTTTTTGACAAAGTTTCTGCATATTAGATAAAGTGTCCACTATTATGAGCTATTTGATTTCATATTTCAAGATTATACACACACACAAATATATATATATATATATATATACACGTATGTGTGTGTTCACCTCTTCTAGAGCATCCAGTTCACCTCTTCTAGAGCAAAGTTTATCTCTTACCTAAATTAAAAAGAAAATGAAAAAGCATTTTCAAATCTTTCTTTTTTTATTTTCATGATCCAAGAAACATACATTTTCCATTAGAGAAAGAAAAATAATTTAAAGAACGTTTCTTTCACTTCCATAATGTATTTTTACCTACACTTTGCAAGTCTTAACGCAAATTTAAGAAGAAACAACCTAAAAAATCGAATTTAATTTAGTGATAAGACAAAAGTAATTTCTTTCCAAACTTTTCGTCGGGATTTCACTTATTTTAGAATAAAAATGCAAAGTACAATTTTGTCGAATTTCGCTTGTGTGACATTAATGTGTCTGTTCACATTTAATATTCCGTATTTTTCCTTTTGCTTCAGTGAATATAAGCAGACCGGAAAATTAAACCTTTTTGAAACTTCAGAAAAAGAAATTAAATCTTTTGATTCTAAAAATGAAGTATTTTTATTCTTATATTCAAACTGTTCATTTGAAGAAAGGAAATAAATGTTGACAACCGTAACAAATTATTTCATACATGAAAATCTGTATTTACAACTTCGAATCAACATCATTTTATTTATTGTTTCACGTTCTCCAGAATGACAATGCAAAAGAAAAGTCTTAAGTACTTTACATTTATCGTCTTCTCTGCTACATAACGGCAACTAATGTTGCATTATTATTTCCTCGCATTAGAGAAATAATCACAGTTCAAAATGTCTCTCTAATATCGGCATTATATTATGAATTATTGTAATGAAAATAGAACAAACATTAATTATTTAATATTTTCTGTTTTATCAACATTAATTATCATGCATAATCAGAATAGTTCAGCATGTAAGGATTTATTTTATATTTTCATTGTACAGCAAAAATTCTTAAATTTCTCTTTAGATACATTTATTTTACTAATTTTTGTGGCCGCGGTAGCCTAGTGGTCATGGTTTCGGGTTCGTGGTCGGCGGTTTTCGTACAGTGGTGGTTTTGATACTTGGCCGCTAAAGACCCGTCTTGCCTCGGCTGATGCACATTAAATATGTCAGGGCCTAAAGTCCTCCCATTGGCATGGTGAGGAAATTAGGAGATGGGGTACTATATCTCTTGTGTCGTCCTCGTAACTTGATCGAGGTTCAAAATATTACGAGGTCCGTCATCAATAGCCCTCGTGTTGCTTCTAGTACACGTCAATAAAAACTAAACTAAGAAAAACTTTACTAATTTTTCGTTTTCATTAATTTTCACGCTTAATTTATTATATTTTATAGTATAAATACTTGCTTGTATTCTCTTTGTTGTCAAAAGTTAGTATTTTTTATAGTTAATAAGCTCTTATATTCTGAGTGATAGCGATAGAATGAACAATAAAATGGTATTAATGTAGATTTTCAATCAGTTTTAGAGATTTTAATTCATCATGTAAAGCAGGTGTACATGTAAAAATAATAATATATCCATTTTTATAAACAGATTGGCTTGTAAGTTGAAAAATGTAATTTTTTATTTGTATTTCAAGTAGTGTGAAGTAAAATCAATATTATTTGAATTAATATTTAACTCATCACAAATTTAAGAAAAATCTAAACAAGAAATGTAATTAATACTGCCTTTTTGTTAGAATTGATATAAGTAAAGGAGAACTACGGGCCAATGTTATAAAATTACATATCAATACTAGAAATTGCTTAGCCTATATTTACTTGCTGGAGAGATCGATAGTTGAATCAATAAATTAGAGACAAACATATACAGAGAGATATAAACTAACTTTTCATAAACAATAACTTCCTTATACCCAATTCCGCCTTCAACGTGAAACTGCAATATTTACTCGACTGATATAATCCGCATTCCGGCGGAATGATAATCCGCCTTCATGTAGTCAAACATGTGCCCCTTCTCAAAGATATCCAACTGATTAAATGGCAGTCATTTTCTTTTGAAAGACAGTCTAAACATCAAAGCAAAAACTTAAGACCAAACACTCTAGTTGGAATCAGATTCATTTCCTTTGGAAGAACCTTTTAAAGGTTCCTAAGGCGTAAGATGTCATATGTTTGTTGCAATCTTTGGCTCCTAGGTGTCTGATATTTACCCACCAAGCAAAATGATAAATTTCCATTCATTTCATATGTATATAGTTGTTATCTCTTTCTAATAAATTTAGCTTTGATAACTCTAGTCCTTCATGGTTTTGCAGTTTTGGATAGTCAAAATTTATTAATATAAGAAAATATCATCTTCTCTTAGTTTTAAGATATTCTTACAATGTTTCAGTAAGGGAAATAAAAAGTGTCATTGTTCTCAAAACATATAACTTATCTGAATATTTAATTAAAATTGATATACGACTAAAGAGACGAATTGAGTAGTTGAGAATACATTATGACAAAAATCGGTTTTTCGCTTCTTCTTACATCATAATTTGTAGGACTTTATAATTCGCTTATGATAGGCTTAATATAAGATGAAAAATCGAGTTGAATTTCAGTGATATATAATAATTTTGAAATTTTTAACAATAGAAAGCTGTTAATTTTTAAATAATTTCAGTAACATACTAAACCAACAAATGATATGTTTATGATTCATTTGTGCGTGTTTTATGTACACGCATGCGTGCATGTGTAATAATTAGGATTATGTAGAATTGAATCTTAAGACTTGAAGATCTGCCACTTATCTTAAATTGCTTCTGTTAAAAATAATTTAGTAAAATGGAAATTTGGTTGGTTTTATTAACTTCGCATTCTAATAAAATTGAAAGAAAGGGATTTAAAATTTCGAGCTTTATTACATTAATAAATAAAATATATTTTAAAATGAATATAAGGTAAGATAACAGAAAGCATTCAAAAATTGGTTTCGAGAGTTAAAATAGTAGTTTTCATAGATTTATACCTCAAATACATTCTAACAAACAAATTTGAATACTCCGAAATTATTTAATTGAAACTATGTATGACACTTTCAATTATTTGTAACTAAACATATTTTTTTAATTAGAGTGAAATAAATTATTTTGTACACAATTTTACTACATTAACATTCCTTTTTAGAAACCAAATGAAATGAGTGTTTTTAAATCAATATTAAAGAACAATAATTAGTTCTTAATGTTTCATAACATAATTATTACTGTAATATTAAAAAATCAAAATGTTCGTAATATTTGCCAAATCCATCGCCAGGATTACTCGCCAAATTAGCTATAATCACACCAGATAGAGGATGTAAAGAAAGGCTTACCAAATCCTGATCCATAGAATGTTTATAAGTGTTCTGCGATAAAAATATAAATAACAAATACTTTTTTTTTTCGATAATCACACCAGATAGAGGATGTAAAGAAAGGCTTCCCAAACTCTGATCCATGGAATGTTTATAAGTGTTCTGCGATAAAAATATAAATAACAAATACTTTTTTTTTTCGATATTTTGATAATACTAATTTCACGTACGTAATTTTCATAACTGACTGCTCCCTCTGTTGATGACACAAACAGACATGTGCGCTTTGTTAATAATAACATTATATTTTCTTTCCAGTTAATGTTATACAGAAATAATTTCATATAGAGGACAGTATTACTCATATATTCATTATTTCATGCATTTGATTACTAACACCTTTAAATTGCATATAAAATGTTCAATACACGAGGGAAATCTAATAAGGCCTTAGAAATTTTAAAAGGTGGTGCTTACAGCGTCAAAAATGGTTTGTTTTTTATGACCACCATGTCTCACTATACAACTGTCTAAATTTCAGTTACTCTTATTCGTGATCATGAACCTTTCGCTCCTGAGAAATTCTTCTTCATAACTTTCCCGGCCGATGAGATCATCTTTACATATTTTGGAAAAGAATCACCGGAAACAAACCAACGTTTTGATTTCTGGTACATAATGATTAATCTAAGTATCAATCACCTAAGTAAAGCCACCGACGGTAGCAGTTGGATTTTCGCGACCAGCAACGATGCATCAGAAAGTGAAGTCATGGAACGTCCAAAGTGAGGTCTTGGAACGCCCAAAGTGAGGTATTTAATTCACTTCAGCTTCATTTCGTTTACACTGTCTTGCCAGAATAGCCGACTCGTCCTCGTAGTGATAGAATAATAGCAGGATGGAGATTACCAGTCGCCACAACGTCAACAACTCTATGCAGCTGCTATAAAATTTTAATATGGCAGCAAATGACTACCAAATCAGAACAAACTTATAAATCAATGTCAAATTTGTTTCTCTTATTGGAGCAGTCAATAACTTGAAAATGTCATACGTCTTTTAATATGATTGCTTCTTGAGTCACTTTTCTACCAACGGTAGCTTTTAAATTCTGGAAGCAAAATGTCTGCTTGACTAATACTTAATTTGCGTATAAGTCTACATAGTTTTATGACTAGAATTTATTCAAATTCATTTATTTGTATGGTGTGAAATTTATATATTTTTGTAAGTATAAATTTTTTAAAGTGTAAAGAAGAAATCCTAACAAAATTGTTTTTCTTCTTACAAAATTTTCATATTGTCAAGAGCAGTTCCATCGATTTTTGGTTAACGTGAGAATCTGGTAATTCATCTGGTTTAGAACGATAAATTATAAACAATTTATGCTCCCTTCATTTCTTCCAAAGATTATGTAAAGAACAATTGTCAAATACAAATAGATCTAAAGAACATTATGATGAAAATTATTTAAAATTTTGATTCATGTGCATTGATGAGTCATATACTTATGTTCCAGGATGTGTTTCATGCCAAACAAAAGTCATAAATAATTCTTTGAATACAGACAAACTTCGAAGGAAATTGGAAAAAATGCTAGCTAATCTCAAAGGAGAAAATATGTTTTGTTTTTTTTAAAAAACATGACTCTATAGAAAAATCTAAACTTCAAATAGTTACTTTTGCCAAAACTAAAAAGGAAAATGTAACCGAAGCATCCAACAGCAGAAGTTACCGCTTAACTCCTAATGGTGAAGCTAATTTAAGTCTAGGAAAATTTATTAATAGCCATGTGTAAAAGATATAATATTATATATATAATCAACAAAAAGAGACTGCAAAAAAATTAATGCAGAAAATTTTTATAAAACACCATTTCACGATGCATCAATTATCTTTCTTTACCCATAGAGAATGAGCTAGTTTATCGATTTAGTTTTTGCTGTGAAAATGGATGAATCCGCAGAAGTGGCAGAACTAGCTGTACTACTAGTATTTGTTTGTTATTCAATAGATAAAAATATTGAAAAAGATTTAATCTTGAGTGCAAGTTTACATGACAAAACAACTGGAGGATATACATTCAATTATATAGATTAAATGGTTTTATTAACTTCGCACTAGAAGCAACACGAGGGATATTGGCAACTTACTTCCTATTTCTGAACATTGCACAAGTGATGAGGATGACATTTGATCTGGTACAACCTCTCCTAACTTCCACACCACACCAAAAGAGGGTATTTAAGCCCAGACCGGTATAACGTGCTAGAGTCATATCTTAAATATAAATAAATAGGAACAGTGAACAAAAAGAAGTATTTTGCGAACCGATGGGCCTTCACCATTGCACAGTCGGAGACGTCCCTCTCTTCATAGATCTCCCTGTGAAGGTCCGGTTACATGGTGGGTCTAAAAAAGTTTCAGGGCTCGAGCCCACGACCCAACGAAAAGTGCTCACCGCGAATCCATGATCAAAGACATGAGATTGTTTGAGAGAAATGTATTGATCGAGCTAAAGATTTGGTAAGAAAAATGAAGGAGGTGTATCACGTATACTACAAGGAGGTATAAGAGTTCACCAGTAGTCATTGTATTTAACATAATCAATATCTAATAACAAAAACAATGCCTATATTCTTCTTTAAAACGTTATGGATGAAGCAGGAAAAATTATGAACTACGACCTCTTCTTTCGCGATTGCTGAACATTTTGCTCTGTGAAGTGGGTAATGAATTTTACTCACTATTACTTCATTCAGAAATAGCATGGCTATCTAGAGAAGTGGCTATATTGAGTAATATTGAACTTCGTAGCGATTTATTGGTTTCTTTAATGCTCTTTATAATTTAGGACAAGATTTTATTGAATATTTATTTGAGGGAAATAATACTCTTTCGTATGTGGCCGATGTTTTCTTCTTCAAAATACAACGAAGTCAACTTTTTATTGCAAGAAAATGATATTATAGTTTTTTTAATACTGGAGAGGAAATTGCATTTTTTCTGCAAAAAATGAAGTTTTGGATTTCTTTAATTGAACAAATAATATTAATTACTTTCCTACTTTATATGAATGCTTGTCTGAAAAATATGTTAATATAGGTAAATAATTTTTAAAGTATACTTAGAACTCTTACAAGACTTAAAAAAGAGTTTTTTTGTGATATTTTTCTAAGGTATAAGGTGGCAGCCATAGCTTAGTGGTCATGGTAGCAAACTAGCGGCTGACATTGCTTCGTAGAGTTATGAGTTTGTGTCCTGATACCACTAAATATCTGCCATGAAGTAGGATTCAAGCATGCTAAATCTTTAGTCACTTCTAAGATCTTCCGTCGGTATAGAGTGGAATTTTAGAGAGGGATTTGTGCCAAATCAGGTGTCGTCATTGTCCCTTGACTGTTGATCAAAATTATGAGGTCGGTCATCAATAGCTCTCTTGCTTTCTCTAACGTCAATAAACGATCAATAATAATAAATTGAGACCCCGATATTAGTGAAATAAATTCCTGAGTTCGAAACTATTTTCCGTAACTGCTGAGCTAGCAGGATTAGGTGCAAGTGGCTAGAAAAATATGGTAGATTTAATAAGTGACTCTACTTTAAAGCAACATCGCAAAAGTGTGCCATTATGTAATATCTAGTCAAATTTATTAGAAGAATATCCTAGTTTATATCACAGCAACCTGTTATTACTTTACTTCCGTTTACTGATACATAATTAAGTGAAGCATTATCTTCTTATTATGCTACAGCGAAAATAAATTGCAAGCAGGATGTAATGATTGATTTTAGAATTCAGGTTTCAACTATTGTACCTGATATCAATAAGACTCATCATCATTAACAATTTTATTCCATTTTATTGCTATGTGTTATGGTTTAAAATTTAAATAATCATTAATATGTAAGAAATATATAATTTAATTTTTTCTTAAATTTTTAAAATCTCTCTGTAGACGACAGAAAAATGTAAAACACGTTTAAAAAGCATTTTTTAGTGTTGCAATGGAAAACTATGATTCTGATGGAAATTTTCGAGGAATGCAGATGTATTCACGAATGTGAGAAAAATATGGCTTAAGTTCTGGCTCAAATCTAATTTGTTTCATTTATATTGAATTTGTCCCATTTGTTTTGGATTTGTTGTAAAAAACTTGGAATACTGCCAGTATAACCCATTTTGCAGGTATCAATTAAACATTAGAATAAACATGACAAATAATTCAACAATATTGTATGTGTTTCAGAATTATTAAATTTTTATATGATTTTTAATTTAAACAGGAGCTAGATTTCTCATGGTGACATGTCAGTAATTATGAATCACTGATTCTTTTTTTTTCTAGTCAGCTAATTTAAAATGCTATTATAAAAACAATTTTTGAAATAAATTTGTTTTTATTACCTATATGGGTAATATCTATTTTCCTAGTTATATAAGTGATCAAATAATGGTTTCCTAATTTGCACATATTTCAAAGGAAAAAATATGCTTCATAATCATTTTACTATAAAATGTAGCTTAGAAAAATTAAAATTGTAAAAAAACAACGATTTTTCTGAAGAAAAAAATTCAGGACATGCAATATTCCAATTCTTTTCAAGAATGCTTGAATGATAAACATAATATGAAGAACACGTTATGAAGTTTATTGAATTATTTTTGTGCAAACTATGTGCCAGTTATTATCCGAATTTGATCTGTTTCTTTGGCAATTTTTTAACATGTCATTCGGCAAAAAGTGCAGCATTGCTTATAGAAAGTAATATATCACAGTTTTAATAAGAATAAATTAGCGGAAGGAAGAAAGAGGGATTTCCTCCTCTCTCTTGAATGTTACTTTAGAAATGTATTTATTGACTTGTGGTGCCATCTACAGATACTTCTAGAAATGAAAAAAAAAAAATCCATAAAAAGTGCAATAATACTTTTTAAGACTTATGCTAATGCTAACATTTTTCAAAATCATGTTATTACCTAATATTAATAGAGTTTGTACATAGAAAAGAGAGGATAAATTTTCTTTAATGTCATTAGATCAAAAACATATGAAAAATATTAATGAAAAGGTTTTGTTTTCAATCAGTTTTCATGTTCAAATGTTTTACGACTATAGCTTTGAATACAGCTTGTGAAGTCTTAATATTAACAAAGTTAATTTTTCTTTGACAGATTACTTCTTAATTAATTCTTTAGTGTTTACAGACTTTCAAAATCCTTATGTTTTGTTGAAAACTGAAGTACCAACATTTATTGTTTATTGGAGCATTAGCATAAGGCTCTAATAATTTTATTTGTGTACGGTATATGAATAAACACTTTTTTTTACCGTTTTATTCCATTGAGCCCTTGTGAAATACCAAGGTTTGTACAGAAATAAAAGAAAATTGTTAATATTATTATATGATTCTGTAAGTTTAAAATTATTCTAAATGCAAACTTTAAACCATAATATATAATTGTAATATCAAAGATTAAATTACTTAATGTAAAACTGTTATATGAGAAGGTATTTAAAAATAATTCACAATTATTAAATCTGCATTAAAATAATATTTAGTTGAATTATTAAT
>BMAW01094528.1:0-12307 GCA_019974015.1 Nephila pilipes
TTTTCCTTAAATTTCTAACAGCTATAAATAAGTGGAAAGAAAGGAAGGGGACGTTACAAATATTTTGTGGAAAGTCAGCAAAACCTCAGTAACTTCTCTTACCCCCAGTGACAAGTGGCATACGGTGCTACATTGTTTAAATGGAAATTGCAATGAAATAAATTTTAATGCACTTTTATTGTTCATGACTTAGACGTCTCTATCTTCCGTAAATACGATTTATACTCAATTAGTTCAATATAATGATGATTGGGTGAAAGTATGCTTTATTTCCTTTTAATTTTCCTTACTTCTGCTAATCTGAATTTTCGATTATCCGACTCAGCTTTGGTCCCAATTAATTCAATTAACCAGGGAATTGTAATTTAAATGTTACGTGGAAAACTGACTGTAGGTCCAAATGTTCCTCGAGAAAGTAAGACAATTTATAAATCCTTGCTCTAGGATTGACGTTCAGTAAAGTATCTGTACAACTTTAAAACGTCATTTTTGTCAAAATTTTCTATTTTCTAATTTTAATGTCAGTTTAACATTTAAACGTTTTTCTGTCTAATAGTGAATGAATTTTGCTTATATCTTAATTAGAACTTAAGCTACAGGGATTTGAATTTTACTCGGTAGTTAATTGCATTTGAAAGTTTGTTTTTGATTTTTCTCAAAATGAGTTTTCTCGACATATTCACATAAGGCAAAATAGATGTCAGAAAAAGTTAAGAACCAAATTAATTTAAATTTTGCAAGTATCTTCCTTACATAGTTTTTAAGAAATCCTACTACTGTTAGGGTTGTAAAATTGACACGTTTTTAGTAACAAAGGTGTAAATCAGGTATAACTTTTTCTTAATTTTTCATTGTTATTTGACTCGAAACGCAATAAAAATTGTAGTAATATGATTTTAATCATTAATGTAGTTACCAGCCCCAAAGACTGTTATGATGAATATGATAAAACTCACAGAATATTATTTTTGTTTACTCTAGAGTTGTGAGCGTTATTCTGATAATTAAATTATGTATTTTCACGCTGTTTTCCACTCTCAAAATGTTTTTTGAATAAAAAGCAGATAATTACATGTGTTTTTCATAGTTTTAGGTTATATTTTAGCATTAAAAAATATTTGGAAAGAAAATATCAATGTATTTCAAATATTTTCTCTGAAGATGTACAGATACCAGAAAACCAAAATATTTCGGTTATCATCTTATCTGTCTCATTTCTTAAATGAAATAAAAATTCTTCAAGTGAATTTTCGGCGATTTTAATAAAATAAAAAGTCTCATATTTTATAATTATTTTAAAAATTTCATTATGTTTGTAGTATCTTTTGAGTAATTTTAGGACATCGAAAGTTCGAGGACCACAAATATTTATGAATCTAGTTACCAGAACTGTCCACAAGTGGTATGCGTGCATTGGCCACCGCTCAAACTCTAGGAGATAAAAATTCAATATAGAATCCAAGAGGTCCGTTGAGTAAACAAAGATGAAAACATTTCACTTCGTTTTGCATAAGATTCCTGCAGGGTTCATTGACTCTATTAGAATTTTTTTTCAATGAAGGTGACCTTAGACCTGCCAGCTGATTATTCGAGAATATAGTTACGCATCTTTTGGAAATGTACGACAATCTTGCGTGATTAGATTTTCTATGCAAATAAAATGAAGAAGGAGGTACAGTTGAGTGCGACACGAACGTAAAATAAATGTTAACAAATTAAAGGAGACAAAAATAACTACGCAGAAAATTAGGTTTAAATTAAAACTAAACAGTCGATATATACAATACACACACATATAGTTACAAGAGAGTTTTTGTAAAATTGATTATTAAAGAAAAGTATAACCGTTAAATGTACTCAATCAGGATTGTAAAAATTAACCTATATGTATAATTGTTTTTCATCTTGTGTTTTTCTTTACTTTCTTTCTTTCTTTCTTTCTTTTTTTTTTTTTTTTTTTTTGGTTATAAAAAATATTTTTAAATTTAACTTTTTTTTTTGTAACATCAGGAGAATAAAATTGAGACTTGGCTGATTTTATGGGATATACTCGCAGAATCAGTAAGACTATTATCCAAAGTTAAGGCTCCCATTTACCGGCCAGTTTGATTTCGTGAACGTGATGTTAATCCTATGGAACTTCTACTACCCTTCTCAAATCTTTATTATTTTATCTATTTGAATGCAAAAAATTCGAAGAAGCAAAAAATAATGAAGGTCTCAGCGGAGTTACATTATCCCACCAATTTCAGGGAGTTTAGTTTAGTTTTTTTTATTAACGTCGCACTAGAAGCAACACGAGGGCTATTGGCGACGGACCTCGTAATTTTGAACCACGGTCAAGTGACGAGGACGACACCTGAGCTGGCACCCCCTCTCCTAACATCCACACCACGCCATCGGGAGGACTTTGGGCCCCGAACAGATTTAACGTGCATCAGCCCCGGCTACACGGCGGGTGGCCAAGGATCGAACCCGCGACTGAACGAAAACCGCCAGCCGCTATCCACGACCTTGACCACTAGGCTACCGCGACCCCACCAATTTCAGGGAATATTATCGAATATTTTTTAAGACACAGGATAACCCACAAACGACAGGGGTAAAAATGTTTTTAAAAATCTAATGTAAATGAATTTTACATTAAAATTAATAAAAATTTTAATGTAAATGAAATTCCTCAGAAATCTTCGTCATTTTTTACTCATTATGATGCACTTTTTTGTTTTTAAGTAAATAAAACAGTAAAGATTTGTGGATGGTAGAAGAAATTCCATAGGATTAACATTATTTTCACGAATTTAAAATGGCCGGTTGATAGGATGGTCTGTAGTCGCAGCACACAACTTACAATAATTCTAAAAATTATTTATACCGAGAGGAAGCAATTGAATGAAAAAAAATTGAGTAGTTGTAATTACCATGGCCAAATTATTATTTATTTTTAAATTTTGTCTTTCACAATTTACTCATTATCTACGTCAGGAAATAATTAAAACTAAGCTTAAATTCTCCTTCTATGTACATAAATTTAGTTTTAGAATTAATATTATTTATCACTTACCCTCGTTTTATCCTTGAATCAATAATCAACCAATTAACATATTTACGACAGTAAATATTTCCAAATATTTCAAAGATAAAATTAATATTCACGAATTCTCTCTTAGCATTGTATTATCCAATGAATAAGCTGTAGCTCTCGTGTATTTAAAGCTGGGTAAATAAAATTCTCTTACTGAGTAATACGATGAAACGTTATGTGCTTTCTTTCATAAACAGATTCACATGATAATATGACTCAACTTCATCCGAGTGTAGATCCGATTATCTCGGCCAGTTTTGTGTTATTCATCTAATAGTTGCTCAAATAATCTCGAAACTGTTTCTGTTTTTCCATTTCAGAGTGCTTAGAAAATTCATTTAAAATATCTTATAAATGTAGAGAAAAGACATTTCTTTTTTAATGTCCTCTTAAGTCAGATTTGCTTTCAACGAATTTTTTACTTTTATTTTACTGACTGACTTCACATCATCATGGTTGGTGTTGTTATAGTCGATTCAAAAGCCTTTTTTAAAAATCTGGTAAGTGCTAATTTTCTTTGTTCTAAGTTTACAACAGAAATCTATTTCCATGAATATTTTCTGGTAATATACATATTCTAGTAGATAATGTGTTGCTGGGTGTTTTCTCTTCATTTTATTTGTAAATTGATATAACATGTAAAAGAATTAAGGTTCACTTTACATTGTCACGTTAAAGATCCAAATATTACAGCACTTTAAAATTAGTTGAAGCTTTTAATGATGCATTAACATTAACTTCTAATGATGTATTTAATTAACTTTAATCTCTTCTGCAGAAAAAAACTCTAGAAAACAACATTAATAGAAATTCTTTATTAAGTGAAGTGCACTGGTTATTTCTTCTTTATTTTAAGGCAAAAGGTATTGAATGAACTTCTTTCGCATTTGTAAAGTGTACGAAATTAGTAGTGTTACATTCTATTCGAATATTAAGTGTGAAATGTATTATGTAGAGTGCTTACGAAAGAATATCCAAACTTGGAAGAGCAACAATCACAAAACTAAAGAGATTAAAACCTTTTTGGACAAATTATATTAAAAACAAATCTATAAAGATTATAAAATTATAAATAGTGTATATGTGTGTGGGTGTGCTACCACCACCACCAAAATCACGAGCAATGTACAATAGTATGATATGTTGGATTGGTCGTAGAGCAGATAACGAATTTGCTCTTTTTCAGGTGGCCGCTGTAATCTAGTGGTCACAGTCGCGGACTCGCGGCCTTCGGTTTTCGTTGAGTCGTGGGCTCGAGCCTCGATGCATCTAAAAACCCGCCGTGTAGTTGGGGTTGATGCGCGTTAAATGAGTCGAGGCCCAAAGTCCTCTCGTAGTGTGGTGTGGAAGTTAGGAGAGGAAGGTGTCAGCTCAGATATCGTCCTCATCACTTGACATAGTAAAAAATTATAAGGTCCATCACCAACAGCCCCTGTGTTGCGTCTAATGTGACGTTAATAAAACCAATCAATCATTGCTCTTAATCAATGGCCGCCAAGATGCCCTGATTTAACACCCTGTGATTTTCTTTCCAGGGCTTCTTAAAAGATTGTGTTTTTTTCACCATTGCCAGCAAACATTGATGAACTGAAAACAAGAATAACTGCATCCAAACTGTAACACTGAACATTCTGAAAAAAGTGGGGGGAAGTGAGTTATATTACTGATTTGATATTGCTCTTGTTTCTGCAGACATCACATGAATTTTAAAGTGGTATTTTTTTTATTTTAATCTGTTTAAATTGGTTACATTTTTTTTTAACAGTAGCACTTCAAATTTGGGACATTCTTTTGCAAACACCCTGTACAACAACATTTTATTATAATAGCGCAAGAAAAATATATGTACGTCTTTTTCAAAAGCACACATTAGAATTATGAATTAAAAATGCCTAATAATGTTCGTAAATATGTTTGATTGAGTCTTAAATAGGCAAAGCAAGAAAGAAATAATTGAATAAAAATCATAATGTTTTTGTTGTTACTATAAGATTTTTAACTTATTTTATGTAGGAAATGAAAACAATTTTCAAAAAGATATATATATATATATATATATATTGACAAAAGATCCTAACATGGTCAATTCTGCAGATTTAAAGTTGTGCAGAAATTTTGTACGGAATGGAAAGAATAAAGAAATCGAACAAATACAAAATAATGAAAATTAACTGATATGTTGAATCTTTTTGTCTCAAAAACAGGCCAAGAAGAATGCCAAATTAAAAAAAAATGTATATTTTTTGACAGTTTAAGACAAAAACTACACCTTATCTTAGTTGTCTTAAGAATTCGAAAAAATTCCATCCTATTTTCATTCCTTCGATCTCTGATTACGTCAATCGATGAGTGAAAAATTGTTCTTAATTTTTATGTTAATTTTTATTTTAATCCGTCCAAAATCCTGTGAAATTATAAAATTTGTTTCCTATCAATTATATCAAAGTGTGAAAGCTCTTACAAAGAATGTTGTTAGAATTTGAAGAGTGAAGTACTTTCTAAGATGTTATTTATATCACTTCATTGTTGCGCAAAATGATTCAATCTTGTAATTGTAACTGAATGGTTCTAGTAATTAAAAACAAGATAATTATACATAAACAAAGATTTGGCTGCTACGATACCCGAGTGCGTTTGGCTTCGATGCTTTTCTCGTGTCACATTTGAGCCTTTTTTTCTGCTAAAGATAAGTTGTGAATAGGATGGTGCACGTAAAATCTGTTTTAACTAAAAGTGTTCCAGTTGGCATGGTGTAGCATTAAGTGAATACGAAGAATGAGGTATCAGCTCAGGTATCGTCTTCGTCATCTGACCTTGACTCGAAAACACAAAGCGTAATTGTATGTAATTATTGGACCTTGTGTCAGGCCAAAGTCAAGTCAAAGTAGGGTTTAGAGCACAAGAACCAAATATGAAGGTGCTGCACCAATCATTCATGGCTAACTGTTATTTTGACGTTAGAAAAATTGGGTATGAAAGCCAAAAAAATAAAATCGAACGGATTAACGAGAAGAAGGGACGAAACTAGACATGGATTCTCATAGTATCGCAGGGGTGTGTTACCCGGGCTTAACAACGACAGTAAACAACATGGGAAAGGCTAGGGCTCCTCGGGATCGTGATTTCCGTACTTAAAGAAGGCAGAAATTGAAAGAACAATAAAATATCTGAGGGATCAACATTTCGAGAAAGCATATTTAATTTAACATTTTGAGGAAGCATATTTAATTCATAAAAGTATTATGCATGATTTGTAACGGTACAATGCTTTGGTTTAGCGTCGTTTTTCTACAGCCATACCTTTTCTTTATCTGCGGAGTAAATTTCTTAACATTAATCCATGATAAGATGTATAAAAATCAATTTAAAATCATTGAGAAAAAAAATGTAGCGTCAAACTTATTGCTGAAGTGTGATAAAGATTACGCTGGGAAACAACACGAGGGCTAATGATTATGGACCTCTTAATTTTGAACCTCGGTCAAGAAACGAGGACGACATCTGGCACCTCACTTTCCAAACTTTTCACTTTCCGTGGCAACGGGAGGAATTGGGATCTCGACCAGATTTAACATACTTCAGCACCGCTACAAGGCTGGGGGCTTCAGGGTTCGGACCACAACTCGACGAAAATAATGTCGGCAGCGAGTCCGCTACCATGGCCACTAGACTACTGCTGCCCAGTTTATTATTATATCGACAATTTCCGGAAACTTCAAATTAGTATCCAACACATAACAGACCCTATTTTTTAGTAGTATTTAATTTATAATTGACAAAAGTTACTTTTCACAATAGCCTACAATACGAACTTTCTGCTAATACTCGCTCTGTCAAAACTAAAAATAATAAAATAGTTGTAACTGCTCTTTCGAGTTTAAAACTTTTTGCGAACCATCTAAAGTGTTCTTCAACCACAACTCGAGATTCAAAGAAAACGCTGACAAGGTACTAGAAAGTGCTTTAGAGTCCAAGACTAACAATGAAATTCAAGGTCTTCTTCGATCAACTAAGCTATTGAGCAGAACACAGCCTTCCCGTAAGAAGTGGGGCATGCCAAAGTGTTTCTACAATCCATCACGAACAAAAGGTACTCAATTTTAGTTATATCAGTATGCAAAATTCATGAATAATGGAAAGATGGCTGAAAACTTTTACTGTGTTGATATTTTCTTTTGCGAATTGAAGCTTCGTTTTTTCCTCAAACGGTGTTGGTAAACGTGCATTGTAATTATGGCTTTAATTTCGGTGACTTATTTTTTTAACAGAGGCTTTGTAGACATTGCTGATTTATGCACAATTCTCATTCCTGACAATAAATTTAAGAAATATGTAATTGTTATATCAGTTTATGTTAAACCAATTTTTAAAATCATTTAACCAAAAATATATTTATAGATGAATCAAATGGTTGTGAGAGATTAGAAAAATATAACACATGCATTTACTAGTTATAGTCCCTCATTAAAAATGACAATAAAAGGCCTGCAACGCTGAAAAAAAAGAAAGCGAAAAGGAAGTGCATTGGTGTTTTTTGATTTGTGCACTCAATTTGATTTTGTTAGTAGTCAGTATTTCGGAATTATTTTATCTCGCTAAGACTAATTGATTCGTTCATCTATTCAAACGTTTTGGAAAAATTTAATACATTTGCGTGTACAATCGAATTTTATTGTGGTTTATTAAACATTTCGCCTCTCTCCCATTTAGGATAAAAAATAATTTCCTTTAAAGTGAAAAAAATTCCTTAAAATAGTTTTGGTCCGTTGATCCTTAATTTTTATAACTTGATCATTTTCTCTCTTGGCAGAAAAAAAAATTTATTCTACGTTGACTGAGTTCGTTGTTTTCTAAATTTCTTTCATTGTTTTTATTTTCCTGTCAGTTTCTAATCTCACTTTAAGCTCATATAAAGTAACAACATTATTACAATTGTGGAGACCGAAAACTATACGTCCACACACGGGGCGTTCTTGAGCTCGTGGGCCAAACTTTGATGGGAGAGTTCAATACTCATAATGACCCTCTTTTGCATAGCAACGTGGAACCGGCTGCCCCCCCCCCCCCCCCCCCCGCCCCCCCGGTAGAGAAATTACATTTATAATTACACTAAGTGCTCGAATGTGCCACCACCGAAATTAATACAGGCGTTGTAGCATCTAGCAAGAGATAAGTCGAAGATTCTAGGTGTTCCATGAACAATTGTGTGTCCGCGGTATCCCCGGGGTCATGGCTTCGGATTCGAGGCTGGCGGTTTTCGTTCAGTCGCGGGTTCGATCCTTGGCCACCAAAGACCCGCCGTGTAGCCGGAGCTGATGCATGTTAAATCTGTTGGGGCCCAAAGTCCTTCCTTTAGCGTGGTGTGGATGTTAGGAGAGGAGGGTGCCAGCTCAGGTGTCGTCCACGTCACTTGTCCGAGGTTCAAAATTTAGATGTCCTTCGCTAATAGCCTTCATGTTGCTTCTAGTGCGACATTAATAAAACCAAACCAATATAATATCACTTTAAGCACTTGTAAAGTAGCGATAATTAATACATTTGAAGAGGTGCACACATAGGATATCCTTGAGCTAATGGGCCAAACTTTGTGGGAGGGTATAACACTAATAATGAAACTTTTTTTTTTTTTTGTATAGGAACGTGGGATTGGAAGTAAAACAAGAAAATACAAAATACACATCTATTAAGAAATCCTTCACCGAAAGCCCTCATGTTGCTTCTAAGTTCGACGCTAATAATAATCAATTAATTGAGTATTAAAAATTGCATACAAGCGATGCATTCAACAACATACATGGGAATACACTTTAACAATAGTTTGTAATGAATACTATAATCGAATGGAAACAGAATGCAGAGGGAAAAGCGTCATAATTAGCATTTTAAGAATAAGTATATATATTTAGAGCTAAATTGGGCGTAGTGGGGAAATACTCGCAGTTCCAGAGAGAAAGCTTTTGCGATCGAAATGTCACTGTTCTCATTATTCAAAAAAAATGTCAATAGTTGTTGAGGATCAAGAAGTGGGAAGGATTTTATTAAATGAATACGGCAAGATATTTGTTCAATTGTTATCGATGTGCAAAAAATCAAGATATTTGTTGAACCTTACAAGTATCATATGTTTATATAAACCAAAAATACGATCTGCTTCTCTCTTTTTAACTAAGAAGTCACTTTTGAATTTTCTAAAATCTATTCGTTATACGTTATCATTCGTATGGATTAGAAATTATTTTAACCCATCTTTGCGCGATTTTTTCTTTGATTGTGAAATACATCTGAGTGATATGATTTATGCTCTAGATTAAAGAGAAAATGTTTAGTAAAATCTTAGTATAAATATAAAATATAAAATAATTAAAAAAAACCAGTATAAGGGAAATATCCCTCATTATACAAATTTGCATGTTAAGCTCAGTATAAAATAAATAAGAAAATAATGTACGAAGGCTATTCAGAAAGTAAGGAACGTTTCCGTCTGACGTCGCTAGGCGCGTGCCGATCACTTATATTTTGGTGTCTGCGTGTTCGGCATCTCAATCGGTGTCCAGCCATCACAACGTGAACATTTCCACGCGGCCCGTTTTTTCGGTATTCAAATTTAAAATGTGCGCTGCAATTGAAAATCCCGCCAGTTGTGAGGTACGGTTTTTATTGGCAAAAAGCCTAAGACCTACGGAAATTTATCAGCAAGTGTGAGGAAACAAAGTAATGAATGAAAGTTCAATCCGGAAATGGTGCATTCAGTTTAAAAATTTCAGAACTAACGTTCACGATGAAGAGAAGAGTGGACGCCCTAGCATTGTGACTGACGAACTGGTCGCTAAAGTTGATGAAAAGATTCGTGAAAACCGCCTTTTCACAATAATGGAGCTTTCGCTTAGTTTTCCACAAGTTTCACGGACTTTGTTGTTTGAAATTGTCACACAAAAGCTAGGCTACCGCAAATTTTGTTCAAGATGGGTGCCAAAATTGCTTACAGACCACCATCCCACATCCGCCCTATAGTCCCGATCTTGCACCAAGGGATTTTCACTTGTTTCCAAGAATGAAGAACTGGCTATCAACACAGCGCTTTGACGACAACAAGGAGCTGCAGGTGCGCGTCACTGAGTGGCTGAGATCGCATGCGGCCAATTCTATGACGAAGGAATTTCAAAGCTTGTCCACCGCTATGATAAGTGCTTCAATTTGTTTGGTGACTATGTAGTAAAGTAGAATTTTAGTCGCTCTTTCTGATGTATATAATAAATTTTTTTTCTTGTACTTAGTTTCTTTTTAATTCCAAAACGTTCCTTACTTTCTGAAAAGCCCTCGTATATTTGTATCATTATCCTCTCATTATCGCTTTTTATTAACGAAAAAATCTGAGATTAGTTATAAAAAATATGCAAGAAATCTCACGTTTCTTCCAACCACAACAAACAGCGGAATGACAAGTTCAAACCCGTTATAATGCTTGTAACATTTGATTTTTTTTTTGACAGCTGCGTTCCTTATTACGCAATAGTTGTGAAAAAAAATTGCCAGCAACAAATAATTTACAGTACACCAGTTTTGAGTACAATTTTTTGTTCGCTAAATTATTTGATGGATATTTCTCTCATCTTGCAAAGAATGGTTAAATCGTCATTTTATAAATGTGTGGTTATCATAATACTTTAATAACAATACGACAAATTCAAGCCATCGTGGGGATTATAAAGATTGATGTGTATTAAATCTAACTGGGATTTCAAAGTCCTAATGCGTTGAGGAATTTCGGAGAGTGAGATACAAGCCCAGATGTCATCTACTTCATCTGACCTTGCTTCGTATGAAAAAGATATTTTGCCATTCGTCTATCTATAATAGAATTTAGTTATAACAATGAAGTACAATAAATTATACAGCTATATATGACACAATTTTATATCACATTAAAATAATATCAATTGATATTTAAATATATAAATTAGTCTACTTCGATGTTATTTTAGTCTTTGTTATATGTGTTTAGTTTTTATTATATATAATGTATATATTTACGGAAAAGGGATTTTCAAAGCACAGTTGGATAAATTATAAAATAGTTCTCTCTCTACAGTATAAGATAAAATATTTCTTCTGATATCACATATTTAATATTTTTTTGAAGAACTTTATTAGGAAGTTTTTTTAAATTTTCAACTAGTAATATTTATATGCACTACATAATAAATTTAACTATAGGTAATAAAGAATTGAGACTAATTGCGATATAATTTATTTGGAAAGTATATAACATACAACGTAAGAAATAAAACTGTTTTAATTATATTATTAAATTTTAAATTATTTGTTTTATTTGTCAAATTTATTAACTGGAATATTATTTCTCTTGATTCTGTGTTCACATTCATTATTTATATATTTACATTTATTATATCATACACTAATACAATTTAATAAAACTTTTGATATTTATCACAGATAATGAATAGTTTCATATAAATGCTATATTGAAAAAAAAGTTGTTTTTCAATCAAAGAAACTATAGTACAAAAATGGAAAAAAACACAAAGACATTTATCCATCTACACGTTTTCTTTCGTTGTCTCGTTTAAAAATAACAACACACATTTCCTATTTATAGATTTTCATGTATACATAACACGCACATTATTCACTCTGATGTACTTAAGTCAATATTTTGAAAAACATGGTTTACACTGACTGATAAACTTTTACCTTTTCATATGTAGATGTTAATATTCTAACGTTGTTTCTTTAAATTCAACGTTTCGAAAATTATAATGGTCGTATTTTAAAATATCTTGAAATGTGTTACGGTTTTAGAGTTTATTGTGTATGTATTTTAAATTCTTTTAAGCTGATGCTTTGTCATGTATTATTACCATATTTACACATTTCTTGTTCATACAAACTAAACACTGAATACTTATTTTGACCAAGTATTCTGCCTTTGAAAAATCAGGCACTATATTTTTAAATATTGTTGATTATTTTTTTCATAATCTGATAACTATAACTTTTAAACACTTTCCATGATTAAAAAGAAAAAAATCTGTTTTTGAATATTATGTTCTTATTTATCATTTGCCAGCTGCCATTTTAAGCAACGTTAATACTCGTATGATTTTATCGGACATTCAGTTTTCGTTTTGTAGTGTTTAACAAGAATGATGTTTACAAAGAATATATATATATATATATATATATATATATATATATATATAT
>BMAW01094528.1:12707-32342 GCA_019974015.1 Nephila pilipes
ATATATATATATATATATATATATATATATATATATATATATTCTTTGGGTATAAATATTCTTTATATATATTCTTTGGGTATATATATATATGGGTTTTCTTTCGAACTTCATACTTTGCGTAACATAATTTTTTATATCTCAAATTTTAAGTAACATTCACCTGTCAGTAACGTTCATTTTCAGCATCATTCGCCTGTCTTGAAGATGGGGGAGCAATGTTGTGAACATGAGTTGATGCTTACTTGCTAAGCTTCTCTTATAAGGGAAAAGATGGATTTACAGAGATATCAACAGTTAACAAAAGATAATTTAAGCAATGGTGGCTTCACTTTGGCGACAAACTTGGAGTTAAATTTAATACTTTAAATCATTAGTTTCAATCAATTAATTTTTTTTAATTATAATTAAATTATCATATTGTCATCCAAAACAATTGTGTAAAGAAAATTTCAGCTCATTTGAGCGCTTTAAAATGTGAGAAAAAAGCTTTTAAAGTTTTGATCCAAACATACAATATGAGTAGAAGAAAACTCATTTATATATATATATATATCCCATGATTAGTTGATCTCGAGAAACTTAAATTGTAACGCACCTGCTTCGTTATTGATATTAATGGCTATGAAGGTGCAATAAATAATTAGTCAATGTATCAACAGTCAATGAAACCTGTACTACTTTTTTTCATGCTATAGATTGATTTATTGATTAGTTTTATCAACGTCGCACTAGAAGCAACACGAGGGCTATTGGCGACAGACCTCGTGATTTGAATATTGATTAAGTAACGAGGACGATACCTAAGCTGGCACATCCTTCTCCTAACTTCCATCCCACCTTATGCTTTAGAATAAGCATTATCGAAATGTATCATTATTGTGAAGCTTTTACCGAACCTTATCCTTGAGGCTCCCGTCTTCTAGTTGCCATTTTGATTTGTGGAACATAATGTTAATCCTATGGAATTTCTGCTATCGTCCTCAAATCTTTACTTATTTTATCTACTTGAATGCAAAAAAAAAAGTGTATCCGAAAGGACAAAAAATAATAAAGGTTTCTGCGGAATTACGTTTTGCCTCCGTTTTTTTCAAAATATTTTTATATCTATTTTAATGATCCGTTTGTGGGATTTCCAGTCCTTAAAAAAGTTTTAAGTGGGAGAAAACGTTTTTTCGCAGAAACCTTCATTATTTTTTGCTCTTTGGAATGTACGTTTTTGCGCTCAAGCAGATGAAATAGTGTAGATTTGTGTAGATGGTACTAGAAATTCCATAGCATTAACATTATATTCACGAAATCAAAAGGGCCTTTAGCAGGGAGCATTAACCATAGATTATAACAGAGAATTATCTTTTTCATAAAAACGACAAAACTAAATCCAATCACAATACACTTCTAGTGTCGGGATACGACTCAGGGATACATTCTTAGAAGATGACCTCACACTGGCTCGCACTGATTCCTGTATCTGCTATTATCTCTTTCTAACACCTCCAATCTCTCTGTAGGATAATTTTATTTTTATACAGTAGAGTTAATTTACACAGATCACGTTTCCTTCACGTGACGAGGTTCTCAATTCGAACAACATAAGAAAGTAACTCCAAAGGTTAGTTAAAGAGAAAAGCGCGAGAGAATCCGTTATAAAGTTACAATCTTTTTGGACAAATTAAATCATAAATAACACTTTAGTTTTTAAAATTCCAGGTATTCAATGAGACCACCTCATCAGACACACGAACGATACCCAGTCAATTGTCACTTTGGTAAATTGGTTCCAGAGTGGTTGATGACCTTGCTCCTCATCAGAGGTTCCCCCAAGAATTCCTGATTTTTAAATATCAGCGATTTTTTCAGGGTTACTTGAAATTCTAAATTGACTTTTTCACCACTTCCAGTGAACGTTGATGGAAAAAACTGAGGAATTAGTTCTATTATCAATTGGATATCATTTGTGTGTCCGTAAAATTAAAACTGCTCATAATGAACACGCATTTATAGTTTTACAATCTTCAAAGCGTTTTCTTTCATTTAATGTGTAACAAAGAGTATTAACTTCTTAGTTTTGTAATAGTAGCTCTTCAAAGTTGAGATATTCTTTAGTAAACTCCCTGTATAATAAAAAAAAGGAAATAAACAAAAACAAGAAACAGACTGATAATAACAGTTTATTGAAGTGGTTTCGAAAATTAATGAAGGATTCCTAGAACTATCAACAAAAGTTTTATGATATATCCCTGCTATATATTATTCATACTTCTAAACTATATTTCTCTGGTTATCTCTCTGTTCTTAGTTTATTGTATTTATTTGGTCAATGCAGTTTTTATTGAAACTCTTTCACAATATGCAAATTACAAAATGATACCTTAATTTATTATCTATTTTTATTATTTATGAAGAATCGGTTCGAAATGCTGATAGCTACTGTTTCCGGATGTGTATACTTAATTTACTTGCTTTTTTATTTTTTATTTTAAAACATTTTTCGATATTCAAAGAGTTTCCTTCCTCATTCCCAAATTCCTTTTCATTTTACGCAAACTGATAACAGCTATACTCACGATTATTTTTTCCTGCAAAAAAAAATAGAATGTGATAAAATGCTTGAGCTTGAACTGTTTTTATTTTCAATTAATTTCCGAAAGACCAAACAAGAGAACAACTACAATTGATTTCAAAGGTGTAAAATCCGTTAATCATTCTAAGTTCTCTTTGTTGTATGTAAAACTTTAGTGGTAATTAATAATTTCTGCTTGTTTTATTTTGTTCGAATTTAGTTCTTGCGCATTTTATCTTAGCATTAAAAATCAAATATAATTCGGGAATTTAATTTAGTTTAGTTTTTATTAACGTCGTACTAGAAGCAACACGAGGGCTATTGGTGACGGACCTCGTAATTTTGAACCACGGTCAAGTGACGAGGACGACACCTGAGCTGGCACCCCCTCTCCTAACATCCACACCACGCCAACGGGAGGACTTTGGGCCCCGAACAGATTTACCGTGCATCAGTGCCGGCTACACGGCGGATCTTCGGCGGCCAAGGATCGAACCCGCGACTGAACGAAAACCGCCGGTCGCGAGTCCACGGCCTTGATCACTAGGCTACCGCGGCCCTATATAATTCGGGAAAGAAGAAATTTTTGTTTTAAAAAAAGCATACCAAATGCTTCAAAATTTACTAAAAGAAACTATAACAATCAGTTTAAAAAAATATTTAAAGCACAATAAATAAGAAGGAAAAAAGTTCTATGCAAAGTCTTGCAAATAACAGATTTAGTCACCAAAGGTGCGCTTTTTTATAATTATTATTAAATTTCTCATTTAAATATAAGAATTAAAGTAAACGATAAAATATTGAGAAATGGACAATAATTAACTTTTCCGATATTAAAATTAAATCAAACGATAAATTGTTAAATTAAATATATTTAAGCTAAATGTAATTAAAATCGAAGCAAACGATAAAAAATTGAAAAGTGATATGGTACGCCAAAAGTGTTCCAACTAAAACAATTGCTCCTTGGGTGGCTAATAAATCAACACAATGAAATATTTATCGAGTTTTAAAGAAGTTGGTATGCCGAGAAAATAAGATTACTTTTTAAAAATATTTTTATACAATCATTTTTAAACAGTTTAATTATCCCCTTATTTTATAACAAAATCATACTAAGAGGTTTGATTTCATTTTCATTAAATGATTTAGAATTATTTTATTTTATTTTCTCTAATCTACTTTTTTCAACAAACCCTCTCTCCTGTCCTGAAATTATATGTAGAAATATGATAAGATCTGAAGTGAGCTATACTTTAAATTTTATATAAAATAAAAAAAATTATATCCCTTTCTTACGAGAAATAATGATGAGAATATGAGAGGTTAAAGAGAGTTTGTAATTTATGCTTTGAGGAAGAGATATAATTGCACTTCTTACACCACATGTCTTGCTAGTTCCTGTCCACGGTAGCCCAGTGGTTATTTTTATAGGGTCGTAGGCTCTACTCCTGAGGCCACTTGTGACCCACTGTGTAGCAGGACTGATGCGCGTTAAATTTTGTTGAGTTCCCAAGTCCTCCTGTGATATGGAAGTTTGGAGATGGAGGTGCCAGCTCAAGTGTCGTCCTCCTCACTTGATCGAAGTTCAAAATTACGAGGTGAGATTCCCTCGTGTTGCCTCTTAGTGTGACGTTAATCAATAATCACATCCTACTAATTCCAGAACTGAAGGTCTGTTATTATATTATCAGAGAACAACGATATATTTAAAATTTATTTTTATGCTTTTGATGAAAACCAAGTCTACCATATAGCAGAAGAAGAACAAAAATTTGACCTAAATTTACATGGGATGTTCAAAATATTCGTCTCCTTTTCAAAGGCAAAATTGAACTCGTTTGTGCACATTTTGAGAAACACGTTTCAAATTGCTGGGAGTTACTTCTTGTATTCTTTGGTCATCTCCTTTCACTGATTTGAACATTCTCTGACTTTTTGTTCTCTGGGGATATGTAAAGAACAGTGTTTGTGAAAATATTCTCCAAACAATAGATTATCCGAAAACTGTCACATATCTCATAGAATACTAGAAGTCGCCATCAGCATCTTGAAACGGGTTTTTCAAAATATGCACAAACGAGTTCAGCCTTGCTTTCTAGAAAAAGACGAGCATTTTGAACACTCGTTGCAATTGTAAGTTCAACATTTTTTCTACGTTATATTTGAGGTGCTTTTCACCAAGAACATCAAAATTATTGTTTGAATTCCGTTATTTTTGCGTAATACATTCACGAATCAAGCCATTTAATCATATATCTATATGTAAGTCAAAATTCATATTATAAATTAACTATAACAGAGCAAAAGAAAAGCGACAACTCCCAGTGTAAAAAAAAAGACAGCTTTCATCACAAAAACCTTGAACTGTTTGAAATCTCGAATTGCTACTTTTCATGATTATCGTATACAATATTTTTTGAATAAATTACATGTAAAAAAAACTTGGAAAACTCACACATTTAAAAGCAAATAAAACTTTATAAAACTTAATATTTATCATTCCTTATAAATCATATTAAAATTTAATTAATTGCGGATAGGATGTAGTACAATTCACAACTATAACATATCTGGGATATTATTTTAAGTATAATATATCGGAGAACACACTTAAATTCATTTTAAGTAATTTGTAAACAGTACTTTACTAGTAGAAAAAATATGACATTTAATGTTTTTAACATTGAACTTAATTATTTAAAATGAAATGTATATTTATTAATCCCCCTTCAAGAAGTAATGTGTACCGATTTGCTGTAATGGTATACTTCCATTAAAAACTTTTGCTTCTAAAATAAAATTATCTTAAAAACTTTTATTAAGTTGAGATAAAATTCATTCGAAAAATTTAGTAGTTTTTATTTTGATGATGATATGTATTTAAAAATCTACATAAAAAATGACAGAATGTAAAATAGATATACAGATTTCTAAGCTAATTGTAATCCAATAATTTTTGGCACATACTTCTCAAAACATTTGAAGCATTTTGTTCGTAGCATAACTATTTTCCCTGATTTGCAGAGAAAACGCATTAAAATGTTATTATTTTGCCGTTACAGTAAAAATTCGTCAAGTCGGATTAATTGGGGTCAGAGCCAGTCCGGGCTAGACGGAAAATAGAAAATAATGAAATGAAATAAAACATTTACAGATGATCGGTTTTATCTTCAACAAAACGAATATGAATGATATTCGTTTTTATATTGAACAAAACGATTGTGAATTATATTTGCAGAAGATAAAGTTGTCTACTTTGTGAAAATGAAAGTGAAAGTAATATAAGCTGTATAATTGCTTTTTTCGGACAATGTAACACCGTATGCTATTTGTAACTGGTGATAAAAGGTGTCTCTAAGATTTTGTTCACTTTGCACAAAATATATTTGTAAAAAGTCTCTCCCTCCATTTTCTTTTCATACATTCGTAGCTGTTTGCAGATTTCAGTAAAACCAATTGTTAAAAATGTGTGGATGAAACAAATACAAATGTTCCAATGGAAATTTACTAATTGTTTCTCAAATTTTAAAACAAAATTTTAAGTGAAGACCGATTCGAATTAAAGGAATCGGTTCTTACAATGTTCTACTGCATTTGGATATTAAAAATCTTTGAAGAACATTGCATTTTCAGACATATTTTCTGCTAGTTTTCTAATATGGTACGAAAATTGTTTCCCTCATATAAAAATTATAATGGTTTTAATAATAAAATAATATCAAAATAGTTTTACAGGAACGTTTGGTATCCCAAACTTTTTATTGGCTTATTATTTTAATATTTGTAACGATAAATAAAAAAAAATTCAGTGGAGGTTTTTGAAATTTTTATGGAGATTTTTGGACTAGCAAAATCAACTTAACTTCGTAAAAATATTAGAGAGCTAATTTAAAGAATATATTATATCATGATACAATTAAAATCTTGTCTATTTAAAATTTAATATAATTACTTACCAATGGTACATTTAAGGCTAGTATGTTGCAAATTATTGACATTTATAAATCTGCATAATATTTTTGTGTTCAAAATAATTTTGTAAACATTGAAGTAGATTCAAAACGCAATGTATACGATATCAGGTACTTGTTAGTGGTTAGTAGAATAAAGTAAAATTTTAAATCGAAATTATATTTTTCATCACGAAGTTTTTCTTTTTTAAAAAAGCATTAGACAATGTGAAAGAAAAATAAATTATTAATAGCCACATTTCTAATATAAAGAAGGATCATTTGGAAGGAGAATGGAAAAATCGTATGTTATCTTAATATTCTTTTCTCAACATCAGTTGAGGTTACCGTAGCCCAAGGTCACAAGATTTATGATCTGTGATATACGAGTCGAATGTGGGATGGAGTTCATCCTGAAGAATGATGGGACAGTCGGGGAGGGAGGATAATAAATCGACTTGGATCTGAGTCCTTACTAACATTGTGTAGATATTAGGAGAATGAAGTATTAACTTAAGTTTCTTCACCGTCAATTGACCGTAATACAAAGGGATGAGATCCAGAACCAATAGCCCTCGTTTAAATTTAAGGAAGAGGTTTTCAATGTTTTTCATCTTGCGATATACTTGACATTTTGTCAAACTATAGTCAAACCTCAGTTGTATATACAAAACTTTTAATTATCCAAAGAAACACATACACTGGTGTATCCAAACATTAAGTATAATTCGTAGAATGTGAAAAAAAATGTGAGCGTATATTGGTGAATTTTTTTTCAAAACACTTGTAGAGAGTCATCTGTTGAAGATGAAACTTAGCCTCGGTGCAAAACATTTCAGTTGACGTCTTCATACCCACAGCACTTACGCAAGTGGAAACTCGAATAAACCGGATCACTTTGCATATGTAATTCAGTCAGATTTCGTGCATTTCATGTGCGGAGAAACGTTCTTAACGATTAAATAGCGTTGATGATACGAAGATGACAGCTGGACATATTTGCGAAAAGAAAAAGCGTTGGAAAGCTCGAATCCGGATGATCACAAATGGAAATATCTCGAATTATGTATGAGTCTCAGTGTATGAACTCAGGACTGGAAGAAATTTAAAAGTGTGGGGAATGTTAACCGAAAACCAGTACCAGGTGTGCCAAGAGTCACAATCGTTAGCCAAGACCGCCAATATCTGGTAAAAATTGCGGGAAATCAGAGGGACAGTTGTGCCAGAGGACTGAGTTCAAAAGCTCACAGCTGCCACAGGAGTGCGAGTTTCCACACAAAGGAAACTTAATCATATTATCTGTTAGAGATGTCAAGCAGTTTGCATCCCTCTCATATACACATAAACGCACTCGTTTAAACTGGAATTTGGAACATCAATGCTGGAGTTTGGAATGGATGGCCTATGTGATGTTCAGTGACGAATCTCGCTTTAGTCTGAACACTGATTCTCATCAGCTAATGATACGGAGAGAACGTGGAATTTGTTTTAACATGGGAAACATCACGGAAACACATGTTTTTCATCGTGGGGGAGTCATGGTGGCAGCAATTACCATGCTGAACGGCCGATAAACCTACATATCTTTCAGACGATGTCCGCGACTGCTAAAAGATACATAGATGATATTTATTTTAGAGTCTTTTGTTTACCTGTTTTGAGGTGCTGTCGATCTTGACTTCATATTTATGAAAAATAACGTTTCTTAGTACCGTACAAGCCTCATTAACAGCTTCCTTGACCTAGTGAATATCCACCACATGCCGTGGTCTTCCTCAGTCACCTGATCTCAATCCTATCGATCTGGTATGTAGTATGCTCAGGAGACAATTTGCAGCCCTTCTGCATCAGCCGAACTCCTTTCCAGAACTGAAAAGAAACGTTTTCTGTTTGGAATTCTTTGAAATCACAACTCATCCACAATGTCACGGCAAGAATGGAAAATCGTTGTGCAGATTGTCTGGCTGTCACATGTGACCACGCACCTTAATTGAACAGCAGCATCACCTTTATTTTCGTATATTTTTCACTGAAATGTGAACTCCTCTTATGCTCAGTTTTCTTTTAAACTGTTTATTTGGGTAATAAAAGTGATTATTATCGTTCTTTCGAAATGTTTTTTTTTTTTTATTTTATAAATGTTTAGCTCTCGCATATCCCGTTTCCCCCTATTTGCATTTAGATTTTCTTTATTATTTAAATAATTACCAATTTGCAGAATTTTTTGGATACCAATAGGTGTACACACCATCTTTTTAGCCATCCCTCTGAGAAAAAAAAAACTTTTTTTAAGACTCAATGAAACTGAGAAATAGTTAACAAAAATAAATTATTGGAAATTAAATAAACTTTTTCAATAACTTAGTAGTTTTTGTGATTAATTGCATTTTTTTTTTCAAAATTAAAACGAGTAGTTTGAGGGAATCGAACAAAACATTTAATGGGAAATAATTTTCTTTTTCAGATTGTATTAAATTTCGGAAAGAGCTGGACAGAGAGAAGTACAAGGGGGGGAAGCAAAAATATAAAAAGAGCAACACAAAAATCTATGTAATAAAGAAATAGGAGGGTTTTCTCTGCATTTATTTTCTTATGGCGTAGCATACTAAAGAATTTTTTTACTTTCAATAACTACTGCGCATAAAACTAAATAATTAAGGTTATGAAAATTGCATCATACATTACAATTTTTACTGCTTTTTATAAGGAGAGATCTTTGGAATATATTTTTGATGATAATACCTTCGAATATAAATTACTATTTTTTTTCTTCTTTTTAATAGTTTTACATTTCGTAAATTAATGAATAAAAGCATGCCATAAAAAACATATAAGTAATAAATGATCTCGTTTAATACCAAACACAAAATAATATTCTAAACCGATAATGAGTATTAACAAATATTTTTTCATTATATTTTGCTTCTAATTAAAAAAGTGAAGCATCAATGATTTTTTATCCCTGTTTTGATAACATTTTGAGATAGCATTTGATATTATTGAGGGGGGAAACATGTTACTATAGCAACATGAGGAAATAATAGCCTTTTTTATACTAAAACTTGTTCCTTTTTTTAAAAGAAAAAATTAACCACACCCAAGGGTGTTTTTAACGACACGTGCATATCAAGATCACTTGATAACTTTGACACAGTGAGCTTTGAAGCATCAAAATCAGAGTCCATTTTCATGGGGCTACACCCCTAGGGAATAGGTTACTTTTACTGGAATATCTAACACGAACATCTCTCATTTTTGATTTGCTTCGTACAAAGAGCAAGATTACAATCAAAGGAAAGTAGGCACCTCTCCCCAATTTTATCCTTAGTTTGCAAAGGGAGGAGTTTAATGCAATGCATGAGATTCATAAATCACTCCCTTTTTCTCACGAAAGTCGTTTTTTGGACAAAAAGTCGCTGTTAAGTGATACAAATTGTGCTCATGGACATCACGCTTCACTTCAACACACCCTGATCTCTGTAAGGGATTTTTTTTCTTCATTTATGATATTATGAACTACATCGATTCTCTGGGTGAGTTTCTTCCAGTGAGCCCACGCTCATCTCCCAGAGGTAATTATTGTAATTAATTAAGAAATGAAGTCAATTGCATCTTCTAGTTTGCCCAGTATATACACAGAGTTCTGATGCCTTTTAAGATCTGTCGCTTAGTGGCCCTGGTGCACATTAAATCTCCCTCAGTGTTCTTAAGGAAGGAATGGTATAGAAGTTCAGAAAATGGAGTGCCAGTTAAAATATCGTCCTCATCGTTCGACAGAGTCAAAATTACTACGTTTGTCATCAATAGTCTATGTGCGACTTTAATCAATCGTTGAATCTGTCTAGTTTTTAAAAAAAATCTCCCCCGTAATACAGCAGGAGAGATGTGATCAACTGATTTGATGTTGAGGAGTAGATTTCATTGATTGATCACACAAGAAACAATTCGAGGGCTATTGTTAACGTACTTTATGATTTTGAAGCACGGTCGAAAGAACAGATCGATATTTGAGTTGATATCCTACTCTCCACGTCCAGATCACACCAAAGTGACCGTTCGCAAGAAGTTCGACTCACATGTATATACCCCCAAAAAAACTACTCTCGGTGAAACAACTCCTGTCGGATTTTCGACGAACATAAAAAGAGTTCGCATTTTAAATTAGAACGGCGATGTTGGTTTTCTTTCTGCTCACACGTATCCAGGTTCCAATGATTATTTTGACCGTGTAATCCGAGTGATCACGGTCAAGGACTCGCGGCCGGCGTTGCTTATCGTTGAGTCGTGGATTCGAGCTCTGATGCCAATAAAGATCCACCGTGTAACCCTCCCGTGATGCACATAAAATCTTGTAGAGATCCCAAGTCCTCCCGATGACGTAGTGTGGAAGTTTGGAGAGGGATATGCCAGCTCAGGTACCGTCCTAATCACTTAACCGAAGTTCAAAATTACGAAATCCGTCGCCAAAAAACCTCGTGTTGCTAGTAATTATGCGACGTTAATAAACTCAAACTTGACGTTAATAAACTCCATCGACATTAATAAACTTAATCACTCCATCGACTCTTTTATTTTTTGATCTCGGAGTTTTGCTGTTGGCTCTTCCCTACTTGTAGATTCCCCAAAGTTTGTTGTGAAAACACTTTCAGCCAGCATCTCGGATATGCAAGTGTATACGCATTTGAACTTGCATCGTCCCTACAGGAAGTCTCTGGGAGAGCGAAAAACGATCCCGTTACCCATCGGTTACAACCCCCGTTACTCTACAAACAATGCTCCCGCACATCGATGTTGCGTTGAATCCGAACTCAAACATTGCTGATCACGATATTTACAAGATTCGGCTGCCGCAGTTCCCGACTGCGAAAAAAATGCTTTCCTAATAACATATTGTCGACTGATTACATAACAGTTATATAACTGCACAGTGTATAGAATGATACAGTAAAAAAATTCGAAAGACCACCATATAAAAATTGATGTTTTTTAAAATTATTTTTGATTTTTCAAGGTTAAGTATTGAAGCAAAAATTAAAAAGAACAAATCAGATGTGCATTAATATCGAGTAAGAATCTGTTTTAAAATATTCTTTTTATTCATTAAAAATAAAAAAGGGATAATTTATTATTAAAATGGTTCGCGAGAAAAAAAAAATGAATTAAATTATTGTAATTTCAAAAAAAATTGTCGTCAAGACTTTCTAGATCTCGTGTCTTTATATAGACATTAAATAAATTCAAAGTCGCGTGTTAAAGTAATAAATTAAATCAAAAACAAACTTTCCAATATCTTAGGTAGAAATAAATATAAAGTAACTTGTTAGAGTCAAAAGTGAAACTTTGAGCCAATTTTTCGTGGCAGCTAGAGGTCATGATCGCGAACTCGCGGCCGACGGTTTTCTTTGAGTCGTGGGTTCGAACCTTGATGCCATTAAAGATCCACTGTGTAAGAGGGCTGATGCACGTTAAATCTGTGGAGGCTCAAAATCCTCCCTAGTGAGTGAGTGACTGTGGAGTTTAATGGCGCAAGAGCCAAAGTAGGCTATGCTGCACCAAACACTTGTTAAAATCAATCAGAATAAAAAAAATTTAAAAATATGAAACAAACACAAAGTGAAAAAAATTAAAACATCAAATTCGGTGTAAAAGGCTAATATATTTTCAAAAAGCAAAATTCTCCCTATGGCATGGTATGAAAGTCAGGAGGGTGAGGTGTCATCTCGGGTGTTTTCATCGTCTCTTGACCGAGCTTCAAAATCCGTCGTCAATAGTTCTCGTGTTGCTTCTATAGTACGACATTAATAAAACAAACCAATCAGTCAGTGGCCGCGCTAGCATAGTGGTGATGGTTGCACGTTAAATGTGGTCGAGGCCCCAAATCAATCCTCCAATCTCCTATACCCGTTGACATGGTATAGGAGATTGGAGAGGGAAGATAAAGCTCAGGTATCATCCTCGTCACTTAGCCGAGATTCAAAATTGCGAAGTCAGTCGGACATAACCCTTGTGTTGATTCTCAGTGTGAGGCTATTGAACAATCACATAAAATCAATTGTCCAACCTCTTATAGACTATTCGTTATGAATAAGTATAAAATCATTAGTGAAAGTAATAGGCGAAACCTCAAACCAATGTTCCAACACCTTAATGACTTTCTGTTGGTTATAAATAAATACAAAATCACTTGCTTAAAAATAATAGGTGAAGCCTACAATCTTGTGTCTTGTGGTTGAATAATTCTTTCTAAGACGTTTTCTTTCCAACCATGCCACATTTAGTCTCTCTTTATGCGAGACGTAAAAAAGGACGGAGCCTATCAATATTAATCGCTGTAATCAATTTAATACTCTGGATATTTTCACACCACGCCCTTTGACCTACGGTGTTTCCGGAAGGGAGCGAGCGGCTATTTGTAATTGAACCTATTTTTAGTGGTCATTTACCACGCCCTAATCCTTTAAATGTCAGGGGATTTAACTGCACACTCTCTTGTCAATCAAAATGAATGATTTTATAAATATTTTTTTTAATTTGCATGTTGTGAAAGTTTGCTGAAAGAAACCGTAACTCTAAACTTTTTGCTGCTAAAGAGTTAATAGGTGCAAACTCTACAGCAGAATTTCTTCACGGCTTTTTCTTACTGAATACGTTAGCATAATTAAATTTAATATGATGAAAGCAGGTTGTAATTTTTCTGATGTAAAACTCCACCTTGGAAATAATTTAATGAAATTCGAAAACTAAGAACTAGGTAGAAGAAGGAGAGAAAAAAAAAAAAAAAATATCCAAGAGAATGGTCACACGTGTAATACATCTTGACTGAAGTTTTGTTTACAACCTGTTTTAAACATAATGAAATTGAAATAATTTAAAAAATAATACCAGTGTGTCTCAAAAGGTATTCGTGTTATAAATGGGAAAGGAGTGTTATTACTGTAAATTTGGAATGGGGTAAGTCAGTGTAGTATTGTCCAATGAGATCATTCTTCCTTTGTCTGAGATCATGATTCCCTACGCATTCTAAAAAAATCTTCGCTATAATTTTTTTCGATCTAGGAGACCGACTTCGCTTTCTCTGGTGTTTATTCACCGAAAGCAACCAATTGTTTTGATTGTTGTTTCACTTTCACAGTACCAGAATGCATCATCGATGGTGACAATTCCACTCAAAGTGACGACGAAAACTCGTCGCGGCAAAAATCAAATTTAACAACATATAGTTTCCAAATCAAAATTAAACTATTAATCAGGGTCAAACTTATTTTGTCACTGTATAACAGAGGGAAGTGCGCAAGAAAAACACCAACTTGCCATAGAAATGCTGTTTATCGTCTAACACAACTACTTTTGGAAGCATTCGCGTAAATTAACATGGGCATAATTTATATTTATCACGTTCCCTGTAACAATTGGGTCTTATATTAATTTTTTGCTCCGAAACATACATTAACGCTTATTTTAAAGTATATTTTTACGCACAAAATATATGTTTATTTACGTATAAAGATTATCAAATACTTCCGAAATTGAAGCATTTACATCTGTACTTTGATTGGCCATTAGTCATAAACCTCGATTTCATGTATTCTCACGAGGTTTTACTTTTTGTTTCCAATATATGTTTCTGCATAGATATTAACAAATACTTAAAACGCTACATCTATAGTTAAATTTACTGTGTACCTGCGATGGTGTGACTTTGGTAAAATTCCTAGTTTCAAAGAATTGAAATAAAATTCCAGATAACAGTAAGAACTGAATTGATCCTTCCATTCAGACAAAAGCTTAACAAAACTTCTCCACTTTGGACATATAATTAAAGTACGCCTCTACTTTTAGGAAACAGAGGTAAATCAAGAGTTTACAAGAAAAATAAGATGCAAGTTGAAAATTGAATTTAATTATGTTTAATTCTAAATCCACACACGTGTCGATCAAAGTCGGCTGCTGTAAAGTGCAAAAAGTCGATTATACTTTATGAAGAACATTAACATCTCATGCATATAATATGAATTCCTCTAATCCAAACTCTTTCGTTCTTAATCCTCTCCCTGACTGCTTTTGAGAGGCATCTTGCATAAAAATACCACTAGAAGGAGCAATTCACTTCAAATCTTAAATCCATTTGTATGAATTAACTTCTAGAAACTGACAAAACGCGCTGGGGAAGAAATAAAATTGAACCAATAAAAGAAAATCGTACTGAATGACGTAATGAAAATCAGAATGAATCTCTCAAAATTCCTTCAAAATCTTTTAACGAGAATTACATCGCTAAACCGGGCGATGAAAAATAACTAGTTAGAAGACGATCTTAATTAAAAATTTTAGATTTCTTTCGGTACAAATAAAATAAATATAGAGTATTAGTTATCAATTACATTTAATATTAATGTCATTAAAACTATTTATTTATTTTTTTAATTATAGATCAGTGTTATTTTATAATGGAATACGTCCATCGTGTGCTTGATTATCATAGAGAACGCTTTTAGTTATCTATCTCGTGGAGAAGGTGTCGCCTCTCGTTCATCATTTAGACTGACTTGTTCCATCACTAATAATTAAAGTTAAGTTAAACATCAATAAATAGACGAATAAAGCTTTAACTGAGAATACTTAATAAAAAACCAATCAGCATTTACTGTATCTACTAAGCCTTCTTGCTTACTCAACAAAAGAATATCAATAGGTTTTTCTTAACTGATCATTATTACCGGTGGACCCGAATTGGGATGAAATCAATCTCATAAATAATAAAATACAGTTTCTATATTGCTACTCTTCCTTCGTCCTTCTATCAATATCTCCTATCTATCCGTCCCTCCTTTTTTTTTTTTATATTACTCACTATTCTTCTTTTTGTATTATTGAAGGTTGAGTTATTTGAATTAAGTAGCGTCCATATGTTTATAAAGACATTTGAATGGAAGTCAGCTTCATATCGGTACAATCTCATCCCAACACAAAGTCCACTGACAAATATGTTTCTTAGTTCTGAATCACGATGAGATGTCTGTGCTGACCCCTAACTCTCCACCTCTACCCCATGACAACGCAAGTCCTACAGATTTAACGTACCTCACTCCCTCTATACAACAGGTCTTCAGTGGAACCAGTACTCAGTCACCTGGCTGAACTGAATGTTGCCGGCCACGAACTCTATGACCATTCAGTTATCTCGAACATCAGTCACATGATGCAACGAACGCAATAAAAAGGTTCAATGGCTAATGATCTTTATTATAGCTTACTCTGTGGCTTATGTTGATATTAATTAATGGTTTCGGTTATTCTAATTATTGTTAATATTATTATTCTAATATTATAATATTAGATTATGCTATACATTATGTTATTGATGAAGGACTATTTTATGAGTTATATTAATATTAATAATTGCATTATATTAAAGCTATGTTAATTTCCTTCGAGTTATGCTAATATTTTAGAACAATGTTATTTTTAATTATATGATAATGTTAAAACAGGAATAATCGGAAAATTCATACCAGGGCCTTTTTTCAGGTTATGTCATATTTTTAGAAAAATACGGCGTATATATTAACAGCACGGTTAAAAGATTACGTTATTATTGATTTTACATTATACAAAATATTTTACGTTGTATGTTTTCTGTAAAAACACTACAATTAAACTCTAATCTATATAAATATATATTTCGCTCACATAGGATCTAAATAAAACTTAATTTGTGTTTGGTATTCGGCAACAATCTGTCACAAAATTTGTCGGCCTACGGCAGCTAAACGTGTTGAAATAAAACATTCAAAACTAAATTATCACTTGCAGTACATTTTGATTGTTAGGATCAGTGAGCTTATGGCAAGTCTAAGTCGAAAATTACTGAAATACTTCCTCAAACATCCTCCTTTGTAAAGTCCAAAATATCTTTCCAGCAATCAAAATAATAATGAACTATTCGTTTTTCAATTTTCGTCTTCCAAGTAATCAACGTTGTTCAATTTCTTCATTAGTATTTCACCATTTTGGCAAACTTATTCACTTTAATGTGGTCATTACGGTGGTATTACCTGCTGATTCTCATCAAAGAAAGATGCTTGAGCCAATGATTTTCAAAAGCAATCATGACTCTTTTAACCTTCAGTTTTTATGAACACTTTTATGTGCTTGTGACTGAATAGTAGCATAAATAGTAATCAGAAAAATATTGATTTTAATCATCTTAATTCTATAGCTTTGAAGCACCTTCAAACTTATAATTAAAACCACGCAATATCTCAAACAATGCCTGAAAAAAATTATTCATAGAAAATATACTATCTACTTCCACTTAAAGTTTGCTCTCACAACTGTAGGTACTACTATATACTCTCAAATTAGAAATGCATAGTATTATAAATCGATAGTAAGGAGTTATTTTAAAATTGTTAATCGTACTATTGATTTGTAAAATTAAATATTAATAATGCTAATTATATTTAAATGATCAATTTAAAATACAACTACTTGGTAGGAGAAAGAAAACAAATTCCGTAGTGTTTAGTAACGATTGATCAATATTTCTTTTATCAATCATGATTTACTGATCTAATACGTATTATCGTGCTTTTAGGCTAAATGATAGGCTTTCAGTAAATAGTATATAATTCTTTTCAACAGAAAATTTTAAAAGAAAATAATAATTCTACAACAAGAATGTATGTGAAAACTTAAAAAAACTTAAAACAAATCTATTTGTTATTTAGCTATTTTTATATAGAATAATTTATGAAGATATAACATCTAATTTTGAAATAGAAAATTATAAAATGGTGATTCCCTCGCTTAATTCCGAAATTTAAAAACAATTTTGTAAATCCAGGTTTTCTGATAATTTTTAAAATTTATGTATGAAATTATATGCTAGATTTTTTATGTGCTTGAAGAAACGAGTGCATTCGGAATAGTTTTTATAAGGAGAGAGATATTATATATTTAAAATATTATTACAGTTGTTTGATCAAATTCACAAGAAAAATATTAAAGTCAGGGGATGGCCGATGTTACTAATTATTTTAATTGAAGATTCAAACTTTTAATTAAGGCACATTTATTATTGACGTTTCACATTAACACTTAATTCATACACTGGACAAGACGTTTCACAATAATATTTAAAAACATTAAAACAATCTTCTTCAGGTCTTAAATCATTAATCGTCTTTAATTTTTAACACAACATAGCGTCTTTATATCTTCGAGCATCAACAAGGGCGTCTTCCTCGTTTCAATAACTCTAATCGACTCCTTCAATAGCGGGCTTCCTTCAGTAGCAGAGGCAGCGCCCTCTATCTTCTATAAACCAATACTCAGAAAGTCAAAATGAAAAAAAAAATAATATCCTCTTTTAACGTTTCTTTACCAAGTATATCAAATCAACAAAAAAAAAAAACATTTGTAAACGAATTATTTTAATATATGCTCTAATATTATCGGAATGATCTTGGAAAGTGTTTAGATTTCATTTCAAGTTTTAAAAAAACTGTGAAAATTCCATAACAGAGAAAAATCTATTTAATTTATTGAAAATCACATTTACGGTTATTCCATCAATATTTAAGTATCCTCAGGAGCGGAAAGACTTCTTTAAATTCGTATGTGTAACTAAGGTTTACTTTGGCTATTTATACCTTTTAAAGTAAATATGCAGAATTACTTGCAGTTTTGAAAATTCAATCAATAAATATTTGCATATGAGGGATACCCAGAAAAAGACAGTGCTGGGCTTCTGACGCTCAAAGATATTTTTTTCTGAACAATTAACTTCACTGCGCTCAAGTAAAAACTTAAGAGTAGAAAGCGTACTCACTGGTTTCAATAGATTAAAAACTGTTGTTGTAATGCTAAGTTGAAATGAGAATTTCGATTCCAAATCAAATCTGCTAGGAATGGAGAAGGGTTTCTTCTCACTAAAGACTACACCTGGAACCATATTTTAAGCGAAATAAAAAAAAAATTAATGGAATAGTTTCATGAACCATACTTCCTGGTACGATTGGTATTGTGAGTTTGAAGTTTGTAGGAAAAAATATTCACAACCCTTGTTTCGGCACGATAAATAATGGCCTCTGTTTTTAGTTCTCATAAAGAGATTCTCCTCATTTAAAGTTTTGCGGCAGGAGGAAGCAATGAATGCCGAGCAGCACAGATAATCGCTAAAAAAAAATTACATCAACCAAACCTCTCAGATCTATGATCTGTCACCGTCAGATTTTCCTTTTCACACCCCTCTGAAGTCGTTTACGGGTAGAAAAAAACATTTTTCGACCTTCGATGATGTCCAGAGTGTCGTCCAACAACCAGCCCAAAAAAAAAAAAAAAAAAAACGGTGGCAAAGGTATAAAAAAAACTCATTCCTAGGCTCATAAAATGCATTGAAAAAGAAGCGACTGCGTCGAAAAACAGTGCTTGATATATGCAATTAAATTTAACAGTTTTTCAAAACTATATAAACTTTTCGATTTTTACGAATTGAATACTTTTACTTTGTGGATAACCCATCATAGTCACCCCAGGAAAGTTTTTATAATTGTATTTCGTGTAAATATATTTAATTCTATAAAATCTAATTTCCCTTAATTTCTAGCAAAATTTTCTTGATTTCTCTAACGAGGTTCGGATGGAATAATCGTTCCCCACGACTCGGAAGCTGAAAGAAAGTTGTTGTAGTTGTTCACGTGAGAACTGGAATTGGCATCGACTTCATCACTTGCGTGCGCATACACACTCGCACAAACACACATATATAAATGATATTTTATTATTTTACATATAATATATATATATATATATATATATACTGAAATTTATGAAAGAATAATTTAAAATATTTAAAAAGACAAAAATCCAGAAAGAAATGTAAAAATGAAAGAAAAAATAAATGAAAATATGGAGCCCAGCAAGTCAAAAAGCAATATCGGGCTGAGGACCGAATAAGCGGGGTTAAACTAGTTTAATGGTACCAACCTTCCCCCTTGGTAGGCTGAATTGGGAAATCCAAATTACAAAAGAGTTCAATGATTAAAAAATGCAAAAAAGTTCAGCGATAAAATCTACAAAAATAAAATCTATAATTCTAAAAATTATCAGCAAATC
>BMAW01094528.1:37342-60173 GCA_019974015.1 Nephila pilipes
GTGTGTGTGTGTGTGTGTGTGTGTGTGGCCCGCAAAGTCTTTTGGTTTGGACAGGCCTGTTCTAAATTGTATCGTATGTAATGAAATATCATGTGTGATTTTTAACGAAATATTTTTTTAAAAAATTTTATAGCTCTTTTGTGTTCTTCTCCACTTAAAATATAAATTTCAGAAATCTATCAAAATTTTTTAAACACTTTCGCAGTAGATCTGGTCAACATATTGATCAGAGTGATCTTTATTGTTTCGATTTTTAAGGTCTTAAAATCTAAGCCTTTGCGATATCATTGCTTTTTTTTCCTTCTCATCTAATAAAAACTTCTATTATGGTCTATATCTTATTTTAGTCGGAGAGATGACAACTTTATTATCGTATCAACTTCGATGTAAAAATAAAAAAAAAAAATCTCTTTTAATGAGTAAGAAGAAGAGAGAACATTTAATAAAAAAAAAGAAAACTTTAATTTATGACATGGGTGTGGTCATTCATACACCGAATCAGTACAAAATCCTCACTGCTTGAAAAGAATATTTATTGAGCTTTCATGATAATTAAAAAATATTAATGATTTCTAAAATTGCTGTTTCCATCATCTCATTGTGGGTTGTTATTAAGTGGCTTTTGGGATTTCTTTTGACGCATCTGTTCTTTTTGTCCAGAAACAGGAGGTAAGTAGCTTTCTTAAATCATGAGAAATGTCAGAAGACCGCTTAACGAAATCTATAATTTTCCTAATTTTCTGAAGTACTGCTTAGAGTTTTATGTGTCTCGCCTTAATTTAGAATTCTACTCCAGGACAAAGACAGCCGTGTTGTCTTCGCTTCTGTTGTTTAATGGCTCAAAGTTATGAGCTTTTCTAACCTAGTACACAATGGTATTGTTATGGCTTAATAATTACCGAGATATAACCGAGATATCAGCATAACTTTTATTATTGGTTAATTAATCCTTATGTACATTATGCTGTAAGTTACAGATATTAATGTATTTTTGTTCAGAGTTTCAGGAAGTTCGTAGAGTGAAATAACTCTCAGTATGTAGAACAGCTGAGTTCTGTAATGATAGTCTTCGAAGGGTCAATAAGCCCCGGGAGAAATTTATAACTTTGGATGGTGACTATGTAGAGAGAAGTCTTAAGAATGATAAATAAAAATTAAGTTTCCATCTCGATTATTTTAAGTAACAATTAACACTTAACGCTGCTGCATTTTACTTGAAAGTATAGTTTCCTGAAACCAAACAAATCAACATAAACAGCTGTAATTTACAATATTATATACAAAAGAATCAATTAACATGCAGAATAAATTTCATTTGGTTATATCTCTCATTTCTTAGTAATAATTAAGCCTTAATAATTTTCGAAGTGAAATTTCGTTAAAACCAACTCTAAATATGCCGTATATTTCCGAATACAAGCGGATTCGTCTGTATGCCAAGACGGCTTTCCTCCCTCTTCCTGCCTTCTAAAATCATTCCAAAATTCAAATACTACATATAATTCGAAATCAAAAACTGAAACGGACTTCAAAGTATTCATGAATTTTTTTTTCCCGTTTGTATAAAGGTCGCATACAAAACATTCAAAATGTAATTTAGAAGATTAAAGTATCATTCTCCTTAGATTGTTATTTTTATGAGCGAATTATCTTCGGTATTATATTACTATTTTAAATGTACAATTTGGTACTTTTCCGTTAGTCGGGGTAAATTTTGATAACATCAAATTTTTGTTTGGGCGAAGCCTCAATAAACTACTGTAGTACAATATAAACACTTCCGAAAATAAACAATTTATTTTGATAAATAGAACGATGATTTCGTTTAGAATTGTATTCCTCATAAATTTAAGATATCTAATCTGAAGAGATAAAAACGAGCCATATTTGGCGATTTATCGCTTGCGTGTGGCAAACGGAAAAGTAACTACTTTTTTTAAAAACTTGCCAGATTCGTATACAAGGTGTGGATATTAAATAACGAGCCTGACGCTGCAACTACAGAAGAAGTACGCATGCGCCAAACGCTAGCGACCGACGGTTGTTTAACGTGAGGCCTTCTCTTTCAAATGTAGTGCCTCTCGTTTCTGTAAATAAATCTGTATACCTATAGTCTTCAATCACATTAAAGTTATTTACTTATTTTGCCAGAAAAACGATAAGTGCGCAACGAATTGTTGTGAAATTTCATATGAAACCTTGAATTTCACATGAATTCACAAAAACAACAACTGAAACTTATAATTTATTGTAAGAAATGCATGACAATGAATGTTTGTCACGTGCACGTGTTTTTGAGTGGTTTAAGTGTTTTCAAGATGGCCGAGAAGACGTTGAAGATCATTCAATCCCGAATCACCCTTCCACGTCAAAAACGGATGACAGTTTCAAAAAAATCGGTAATCTGATTCGATCTGGCCCATTTTACAAAACAATTTTAACATGCAAAAAGTGTGTACCAAAATGATGCCTTAAATTATCATGTTTGAACAACAAGAAACTGGCAAAAATGCTTGTTCGAACACATTGAATATCATTGGAAATTATTGAAACTTATTGAAAAGGCTAATAACGTGACTAAATATGGTTTCTTACTTGTGATTCTGAAAAGAAGAGCCAATCCATGCTCTGGAAGAGCTCATCTTTACCGAGAGCCATAAAAAGATCGAAAGAGCAAATTAAAATTTAAAGAAAGATGATTGTTTTTCTTTCGGTATTCATGGAATTGTGTACCTTCACTGGATTCCTGAAGGTGAAAATATTAATCAACATTACTAACTTCAAGTTCTTACTGAACTCCATGGAAGAATAAGGGGGAAACAATCCAAATTGTGGAAGGACAAGTCATTCCACATTGTTTGTCAAGATGTTTCTATCCAAGTACAGCATCCAAGTGTTAGACCATCTGCGTTGTTCTCCAGATCTTGTGCCATGACACTTCTATCTGTTTCCTAGAATGAAATCTGCATTAAAAGGAACAAGGTTTGAGTTTGTTGAAGCTATGAAAGAGAAAGCGGCACGCGTCGTAAAGGAGCTGACAGAAGAAACCTTTCAGCACTGTTTCGAACAATGGAATATTCGCAAGAAGCGTTGTAGGGATGGAGGAGGGGTGTATATTGAATGTAATAATAAGTAAATATATATGAAATCAAAATAAAATGTTTTACAACATCAGTCTTGTTATTTAATAGCCACACCTTGTATAAGCTGATTCTGTAATTTAATTAAAAAAAGTTCCAAAAATTTTCGGCTTATGCAGGGTACGGTACCTTAAGAGCCACTATAACATGTTGGACCTTTTTTCCCAATTATTGTCAAGTGGAATGATTTTGGTTGTTTTGCGTTAAATTCAGCTGCGTCTCAAAGTCACGAATTTGACAAATATGATAAAAATATTGGAGAGTATTTTGACGGTGAGATAAGGTTACTTTGTTTAGATTTTCTTTTTATTTCTTAGTTTTCACTTAATTCTCATTCACAATTTTCAGCATAACATGAAAATATTAATTAAATATTGGAAGAATAAGTTTATATACATTAATATTAAGACATATTTTTTATAACAACAGTCAAAAATTAGTTTTCTGAAAGCGTATGTTTTTGAACATTACTTCAGAACTTTTTTTTTACTTACAATGAACATGTTATGATCAATTAATTTCAGTATAGATGTGAAACGAATCAAAGTATCTAACTTTTTGAAAGGTTGTAGAATTTATTTACTGCTTGTTAACAATTATAAAATTAATTATTTATTTTTTAATAGCATGAAAATTTAGGTTGATAAAGTTTAAGCCTAGACCTTCAAATAATTAGCAAAATGGTTGCTCAGTTGTGTTATTGCATCGACAGCACTCGATTAACAATTGATAAATAACCTACTTTACCTGCTATTTGAAAATCATTGTAAATAAAAGAACTGGTAAAAGATCAAAGTTTTTTTTTCCTTTCTTACGGGGCTCACATCAGTAACAGGAAATCGAAATTTGGAACTAAGCAATCAGTTAGAATTCGGAATACTCTGGAAGCAGGTAGAATTGTGAAATTGCTGCAAGGTACTGGCGTTTATTCTATGATAGAGTAGGTAATTATAATCTTGCATTCTTGCTTTTCTTGCCTATCTATATATATGGTATTCAATAAAATTTGAGTATAAAACCCATGGTGTTCCTAAATATAACTTCTTTAATGGTTATTTAAGGGTATTTAACATAAATGAAAATAATTAAAGGGAAAAAGGAATGCTTGCAACTACTATACGTTAATAGTTTTCTACATATACATTCAAATACTCGTAAATATTAATTTAAAAGGGAACAAATGGCTTTATACTCTTTCCGAAAGGGGAATTGCACTTGGAAATATTTTAGTACGTCCATTTATACTTATGTAGAAAGCTTTTTCATCTAAAAATAAAAACGAACACGTGTTTCTCATGGAGCCAGCATAGAAATACTACAATAGCAAAATTCTATTTATGAAAACCGCTTCAATGCTCGGACTTTTATAAGTTAACTTTCCTAAAGGGTTGTGATTTGATAGAACGCCTCGCACGAATGTCAACCCCGGAATGTCATTTCACGAACAAACGAACATTTGAATGGTCTTGATGAAAGTCAGCAGAATGTCATTTTTATTATTTTCCGAGTGGCATCACGCGATTTCGTGGATTGCGTGGCAGGAAAAAATCGCTTTAGTTCCATCACTTAGAATGAAAGTTAACATCGATGCGCTTAAAAGCAAACAAAGCTTTTAGTTGCTTTTCTTTTCTTTCAACCATGTACGCATTGTCAATTAGTTAAACGACTAACAGTGGTCGTTAAAATCAATGAAATAAAAACAGAGATAGGCTTAAAAATTCTGCGGTAAAATTGAATTTTTTTTCCGGTTAAAAAGAAATATTGTAAGACTAAAAATTAATCTAATTTCTTAGAAATATAGATGGATGAAAAGTATGAAAATCTATGATGGCACATGTCTTGCTGACTGGTTTATATTAAAATAAGGAACATTTGGAAATATTTTTCCGGCGTTAATTGTAATACTTCATTTATAGAAATGTGAAACGGTTACATTTTTAAGTTTATTTTTGTGCTCAAAATTAATTTGATTTCTGAAAATGTTTTTGTTTGTTTTTCCAATAATTCTTTTTAGAATAATGTATAAGAAAACAATTTTCACCAATAAATTTTTTTAATTGCAGAAAAGAGTCAAACCAAGTTCCGTTTTTATTGATTACTTTTACATGATATATAAATGTACACTCTTTGGCGTTCTATTTGAGATGTTTTTTATGAACGCAGAAAATAAGCTTCTTTATTCAAAAAATGGACAAAGAAAACTAACAAGCATTCATGCATTTCAATGATTGTCAGAAGGAATGTGATTGATTAAAATTTCAATGGTCATTCTCCTTATTTCATTGATGGAATTCTTGGAAAATCCCCAACGATTCTTTTGGCAAAATGTCCTCTTTTCACAAAGAGAAAAGTTTGTCAGTATTGAAATGTAACGCTTTTTTTTACTTTCAATATTTTTTTATTCATGTTATGGTATTTATTCTATAAGATTTATTTAATTAATGTCTTATTTGGGCTAAAAGAGGAGAAATTCTTGACTATACAAACCTTGCAATTAATAACAATTAATAACTCTTTTTAGGAAAGTGTTTTAAAAATTATCTTAGAAAAGAAGAAATACCATTAGAAAGCATAGAGTAAAAAATATGATTTGAAAAAATACAAGGTTTGACAATTAAATAACAAGATTGACTCAGTAAAACATTTTATTTTGATGCAATGCATATTTACTTAATATCACCATTAAAATACTCCCTCCTTTTCCATACGACACTCCATACAAATCTTTCATTGTTCGAAACAGTGCCGGAAATCTTCTGTCAACTCCTTCAGGACGCATGCCGTTTCTCTTTCACAGCTTCACCGGACTCAAATCTTGTTCCTTTTAATGCAGATTGTACCTTAGAAAACAGATAGAAGCCGCATGGTGCAAGAGCCAGCGAATATGGCGGGTGGTCTAACGCTATAAACATTAATTGTCATACCCTTCTTTCAATAAATTATCAGCTGTGGTTTTCCCAAGTTTCTTGTGAAATTTCACAACATTTCTGTGTTCACTCTTCATTTTTCAGGCGAAATATAAAAAAAAGTTAATTCTAATGTGAACGAAGGCTACGGCTTTTTGGATTAGTTTGTAGAAACGAGAGGAGCTGTATTAAAAGAGACGGCTTCACGCGATCGTGAAGGTGCTGTCGGTTGTTGACATTTGGCGCATTTGTACTTCTTCTGTAGCAGCGTCAGTCTCGTTATTTAATAACCACATCTCTTAAGTAACTCTGAGAAGCAATTTTCTCAAATCAATATTGTGCTACATTATTATTACCATGATATCATTTAACAACCAGCCGAGTGGAATTATTTCTCAGTAAAGCAGCATACTTGAAATTGTCTTAGTCCTTTTCTGAAGTCACATATATAGTTATAGATTTATGAGATTCAGAAAATAAAGATTTGATAGTCAAATTATATGCTTTTGATATCTGATGCTTACGGAGGAAATTTCACTAAAAATGGAAAGATCAATATGATATTTTAAAAGAAACGAACTACACGTTTATTATTTGCAGAAGAAATGCCTTGCATACGTTGTACGGAGATTTTCATGAAAATTAAATTAAAAAAATGAAAATGGAAAGACAAAAGACGCAGAATTATGAACCTTTATTTGCCTTAGTAATGATTTCCTAATGCTCCCATTGTATGTATGGGTCAAAACTTTAAAAGCTTTTTTCTCACGTTTTAAAGCGCTCAATTGAGCTGAAAATTTTTTTTCCATGATTGTTGTATATGACAATACGATATTTAATGAAATTAATAAAAAAAAATGATTAAAACTAATTATTTAAAAAATTAAATTTTGCGCCAAGTTTCTCGCCAAGTCGCCAAATGGATGCCAAGGAGAAGGAACCATAGCTTAAACTCTATTCGGTCAATTATTATTTTGCTAAAAATTAATTATTGAATATATTCAGTATTAAAATTAATTATTGAATAAATTCAATTTGATTCAACACTCCTTTTTGCTCTAAAGATTTAAAGTATAAAAAATCATGTTACGATAAGTGTGAAGTTTGAAAGAAAATCCATGTTCAAATGACTCGTTTTCACCGGTGTTTTCCCCCCTATTATTTCATTATCACTGTCCCTTTATCTTGAATTGCAATTTTAATTTTTTGTTGTTAATTCAATAAAACTAACATCTTCTAAGAAAATATTGTTATTTCATTCAGTTCCATCTCAAAATTTTATGGAAACACTGTCTATCTATTTTTCACAAAATAATTGAGTAATACCCAAAATTTATTATAGAAAGTATGGCTGAAAACTTGATAAATTATTGTTAATAGAATTTACGCGTTTGATTATTTCTGTCATGAGCGTGAGAACGGAATGGAAGTGTTTGCACATGGGGCAATATTAAACCTACATAGTTGATTACAGAAAAAAAATAGTGCGAGTAAAATGAAAAATTTCATTTCAAATTCATTTTACTGAAAGCGTTTTTATTAAAATATAAAGGGATTTTATTGATTTCAATGTTTAATGTTGCTGCATTTAGGTAAAATAGTAACCCTACGTTAAGCTTCCTAATTAGACATTGTCAAAAATGCGTCAATTGGCCTTCCTAATTAGTCAAGGGGCTTTGAAATTGTTCGAAAATTGAACACATGATATAGGACAGAGGCTGAAATAGATAAGGATAAAATGTTACCCAACTTAACTACCCAGCTACCATACTCCTCATTCAATTAGGGAAGGAATGGTTAAAAGGAATGCAAAGTCATTAAGTAAGATACAGTTCTATCTCCAATTCTAAAGGAAAATGTCCCTAACACATCAGCATTTAGAACTCGAAAGTAATTTAAGGTTGAAAGCTAAATAATCTAGTGATTAACGATATTAAGTAAAGTGATTTAAGGAAAATTAATTTACTGATAATGGAGAAAGCCGATCTCATGATGATAATCAGCAAAGCGATCTATAATGATTAATGGAATTAAATATAGTTTAATTAAAGTAAGAAAAAAAGATAATGGAAGAAAATAAGTCTAATGATGACAATAAATAAGGTCATAAAAGGATTCTTAAAGCTAAGAGATCCTTCCAATTATTCTGGATTTTGTGAACTTCAGAAATTAAAAAATTTCCTTTTTCATAAAATCTACGTTAGAAAGTTGCATGTTACATAAAAAAAACAGATAAAAATTTATTTTCTAAGTTCGAATATGAATGTAAAAAGCCTAGATGGAAATGAACAAATTGAATAATTATATAGATTATCACAGGAAGGAAGTCCAGGTTAGAATCAACCAACAATCAGCGGTAAATAAGTGAAATAATACGCTTTTTGAATTATTAAATTTTCTCTTCATAAGACGCTTTCCGAGGACAAATTATTTGACATAATTTCTAAAATAAAAGAAATATCCTAATCAGAAAAAGTTCAAAACATTCAATACAAAACTTTATGTATAAAGTAAAATGACGAAAATATCTCAAAATTAGCCACATTGTATCCTACCATAAATTTTAAGAATTATCACCCAAATTTTATTTTTATTCAAATGTTAGATTTAAATGTAAATTGAACGTGCGTTTAACTTACTACTTGTTATATAAACTATCTAAAAATTGCAGCTAAAATCTTTGTGAAAGTGAAATTTGATGTAACTATTCAGAATTATAAACCAATTTTAATAACTTAGAAGTGAAACATTTTTAATAAATTTAAAGATTTCATAGGAAGATTTTTTTACCAAGAAAACTATTAACTTGTTCAGTGCTAACATTTTTATTAAAAAAAAACCAGTAGATTCTGCTATTATTTTAGATAATTTGACAACTTATTGTAGGACAGTCGATTTCTTTCAATAGTGTATTTATTTTGACTGAAGTAATTATTCAGTAACATTTTTATTAACATGTACTAACATGTTGTTGTTTTGAGAAAATGGCGTCAACAAAAATTAGGAGTATAAAATAAAAGATACATGGTGTTAGGCTCAAACGAATGACATAATAATATATTTTTATGAAAATAGTTACATTTAACGTGCTTATACAAACACTAAAGGTATATTTAATTCAATATTTTATGGTCTGCGTTATTTTTACATCCGAATAGAATATTAATGTCTACTTTAATAATTTATCGTTTGTTCTTATTTAAATGTTTCATTTGATCATTGATTTTTTTTATGACAGGGTCGTCCGTTTTTATTCTTTTTGCTGTTAACGTTTGCAACGTTTTTGTTTCGTAAGAATGTTTTTGCTTGATACTAATTGCTTCTATGGAACCTGGAGCTCGGAAGTATGCTTAATTCGCTTTAATTAAAATTCCTTTTGAATAGTTCTATTTTTTCGAGAACTTAAGAGAAAATTTTCAAAAAAAAAAGCATTAGCACACGTTAAAATGAAATTAAAGAAGCCAATTCTATCTCAAAAGTTTTAGTTTATTGTTGGATGGACCTGATAAAGATCATATACAGGGAACAAAATCCGAACTGGTCGAGACGAATTATTCTCTTTGGTAGTGAGAAACATAATTACTCAATAATGATCAGCTAAAATCTTTAAGCAGCTTATTTAAATCTTCGAAATATTAATCACCAAATTAAAATAAATTTGGGGCGAGGCTTTTTTAAGTATTTATTCCTAATAAATAAATATAATAATAATAATAATATCTACTTATTTAGCAAGTTCTAAACTGCAAACTTCTAAAAAGAGTCAGTCTGAACATCATCTTACAATTGCTCGAATGTATATAGCGTTCCTATGAGTCCCTCTAGAAAATTCCTCTATCTCTCCATATCTCCTCATTTCCTTTTGCTACACTCCTTAATACACTCCTTACTACACTCCTTACCAATATCTACTTTGCTACACTCCTTACCAATATCACGGTTCTTTCACAAGTTTAAGTTCTCATATCAAATATCATAGTAAGGCAAGCGTAGGGGCTAGTTAAAGAGAGATGTGCATGAAAATCCTTTACAGAACTTCTATATGAAAGTGAGAATTAGCGTTTAGTAGTTACTTATTGTTTACAATGATCAATGGAATCAAGAATAGTATTTAAGATCACATTCACTCGTAATATCATGATTCCGATATTACACTGCTGTTCCCCTACGAGGGTCGTTCAGTAAGTCCTTAGAAAAAGATAGAAAAGCAAATTATTTTAGGTACATTTTTTTTTAACGCGACAACTCATTTTACCTCTATACACTTTTCCAAGCATTTCTCCAAGTTTTTTAAGCCATTTAAAAAGTAAGATTTTGGAAGTGAAGTTCCCCAAAATAGGCATCTGTTTGGGCGATGGCATTTTCGTTGGAGGGGAACAGTTCTACGCTGAGCCATTTTTTTTTTTTTTTTTTTTTTTAATTTTGGAAATGAAAAAGTCACTGGGGACCAAATTCTGCGAATACGGGGGATTTTGTAATAATTAGAACATTAATTCTATGATTTTGGCCATCGAAACTGCACCGGTGCATACCCATTCATTGTCTTGATGGAAGAGAATCTTTTTCAAAAGAGAATGTTTGCTTATGTGATGCTTACGAAAAACAAACTATTTTCGATGCTACGAGCGCCATCTCTTAGATTTTTAACGATTTTTTGAACAAGCTACGTATATTTCAAATTAATGTCGTACTAAAAGCTAATTATTATAAAAACTTTCTAAAGGGTTCCAGATAAATTATTAATGCAGTAACACTCTTTCTAAATATGCCCGCGAACGCCTAGTGGTTATGGTCACGGGCTCGCGGTCACAGTTGTTTTCATCGAGTTGGGGGTTCGAACCTTGATGTTACTAAAGACCCCTGTATAGTGGGGCTAGTGCACATTAAATTTGATCAAGTTCCCCAGGCCTCACATTGGCTTGGAGCTCAAGTCTAGTCCTCGTCACTTGACCGAGGTTCAAAATTATGTTGGTCAGTCGCCAATAGCCCTCGAGTTGCTTCCAGTGCGATTTTATAAGCAATGACATAACACTAAATCACTCTTTTTAAATATTTTATCAGTAGTACCCTAAGATCATACAGAAAAGCATTTGGACAGAAACCTTCCCAGAGCCTTAGAGAAAACTCCGCACTAGTTTTCTTAAATTTGCTCCTTATGGTCTGCAAGACTATGGTGGCCAAGTAATCATGATCGTAAATTCATGGCCGGTGATATTAAAGTCGGAACATATGTTCAAGTTCTTATTCCATTAATGACCTTTCAAGGTGAATAATGGGAATTATTGCTCATTAATTGGAACTGGATTTCAAATTTCTTCCGCAATGTAGTGTAGTGAAGTGTACAAGTTTGGAGGAAAAGGCATCACAATTCAAGTGTAGTCCTTGCCACAATTATGAGATTCAATGCCACTTACACATTTTCTAGTGGTATGTCAATTCGAAATTTATTTACGAAGATGTTCTATAAAACCGATAAAGGGGGAGCAAAATATCATTTTCTTTCTAAAATCGTGCATTAGTGACCGCTTTTTAATAACAGTCCCCACAAAATAAAAGGTATCATTCACCACAATGTAAAGATCGTGTAGATACAATTTTTATTCGATAAACTCTAAGTTTAATGGCAAATTTGGCAATCATAACAACAGGTTCGTTTTATTGATAAAGCTAAAATCTAGAAGCTTTGAAAATGTAACTATTCTGGTAGCCTCTCTGCACGCAGCTTATCAAATTCATTACACAAAATTATTTAAGATCCGCAATATCTTAATAAATACCATCTAGTCTAGCATTCCTTTCATTATAAATAATTTATACAAGGTCGCAAATATAAGTAGAAAAGTTTGCTAAAAAATTAGAGAAAGAAATTAAATTTACATTAATTTTATTTTTATTTACATTTAATCCTAAAATTGAATATGTAACAGAGATCGACGTGTGCGCATGCTGCATTTTACATTAAATTTATTACAAGCCAAGCACTTGCTACCAATAAGTGTTGACCTGTATTATTCCTTTAAATGAATTTTACTAAAAATTTTATGAATTTGAATATTTCATTTATCAATTAAATATAATTTATATGGGACCTGAAGGTAAAAATTAAACCTTTTCATTTCATAATTATAAAACGCTTTCCAAATTGTGGATCATCAGAACCATTAACATTAAATATGATCTTCAGAGCATTAAAAAAAAATCTTGATAGTTTTTTCACAGTTATAAAAAAATTTTACATTCAACTGATTTTATAACAGAGATCAATATTTTGAGATAGAATCATACGCTGAATAATAAGAATGTAATTAATTCATTAAAGAAATCAATTTATACACAAGAGTCGGCACGAATGTGACGATGAATGTTAAAAAGCACTGATAATTATGAAAAGTCTAGACTACTTTTTAATATTAAAATAATAAAGCAAATTGAAAAATTTACATGAAATCCATTAAGATGATTATTCTCTCAATTAGATAAAAAAAATATGTTACATTTTCCGGTATTTTTTTTATAAATAATTTTGAAACAAAAAAAAAGGAGAGAAGATTATTAGTTGTTAAAAAGTTATAATATTTCAGTTAGCATAAAAAAAAATAAATAAATATAGTGGAATAAGTAAGTCGGTTTTCTGACACAAGAGCCAGATATGACTAATTCTGAGCGAAATAAGGTGTCACTGGGGTCTAGACTTCTGAAAAAATGGAAGGAAAAAAAAAGATAAATTTTGTTTGTTTATGTGTGATAAGAAGTAGAGAATCGAAAATAGAGAAAATTTCGACGAGTCCTTGGTTCGAGCCCAGATGTCACCAAAGACCCGCTGTGTAGCCGGGGCTGAAGCACGGTTAAAATTGTCGAGGCTCAAAGTCCTCATGTTGTAATGGTGTGGAAGTTTGGAGAGGGAGGTGTCAGCTCAGGTGTAGGTCTCGTCACTTGACCAAGGTTCAAGTTTACGAGGTCCGTCGCTAAAGGTCTTCGTATTACTTCTAGTGCGACGTTAATAAAACCAACCAACCATTTAAAATACACTACTCTTCTAGAGGAAAAAAAGCGGCCACGACAGTCAAATGTTCAATGTTTCCAACTCCTGCTCAGTGTTATTTCCTTAGAGGCAAGGTTTTGAGTCCTGGAAGTATAAAGAAAATGGTTCCAATTCATGTGCTCTCCTTGTCAATTGATCGAGGTTCAAATTAATGAAATCCGTACCTCATAATTTTCATATAAGTTCCAAGTCTGATGTCAGTAAATTCATATAATCAATTAATAAGGAAAAAAATAAATTTAATATTTATAGAAAGAATATTCATGAAGTTTGGATGCAGTCTAGTACCAAGAGCATCCTAAAGAATACCATATTTTCATATAAGACATTGAGACTGGTTTCATGTTGGTTAGTTTTATTAACGTCACACTAGAAGGAACACGAGGGCAATTGGTGGCAGACCTCGTAATTTTGAACCTCGGTCAAGTGACGAGGACGACACCTGTCCTTTCCACACCACACCAACGGGGGGACTTTGGGTCACGACAGATTTAACGTGCATCAACCTCGTCTACTACTTGCACCTACGGCTCGATGGAAACCGTCGACCACAAGTCCTCTACCATAACCACTAGGTAACCACGGCTACAAAACATGGAGGTATTTCAGTGTTATCATTTTGCTGTACTTTGAAGTATTTGGAGTTTTATTGGCAAACTTTTAGAATGGCAAACTTTTTTCCTGTTAAAATACATGATTATTTTCTAAGCTCAACTATAAAGCCTGTTATAAAGACTGAGGACCAGTTTCGTGTGTTGAGAAACGGATTCTAAGTAATTGACCAAAGTTTTGAATCCCTGGCGTTTTCTTTACTGTCAAATATTTGTTATCAAGTCTTTGATATATCCAAGAGCACGATAGTCGAGTGGTCATGGTCGCGAACTCTTGGCCAACTTTGCTTTCTTCTAATCTTAAGTTCTAGTTCTGATTCCACAAAAGACAAGTCGTGAAGAGAGGTTGAGTTTTAGTTTAGTTTTTTTTATTAACGTCGCACTAGAAGCAACACTAGGGCTATTGGAGACGGATTTCGTAATTTTGAACCTCGGTCAAGTGACGAGGACGACACCTGAGCTCTGGCACACCCTTTCCTAACTTCCACACCACGCCAATGGGAGGACTTTGGGCCCCGACAGATTTAACGTGCATCAGCCCCGGCTACACGGCGGGTCTTTGGCGGCCAAGGATCGAACCCGAGACTGAACAAAAACCGCCGTCCACGAATCTGAAGCCTTGACCACTAGGCTACCGCGGCCCCGTAGAGGGGTTGAGGCACAATAAATCTATTGATGTTGGATGGATGGCAGTTAGGAGAGGGTGTGCCAGAGCTCAGGTGTCGTCCTCGTCAGTTGACCGAGGGTCAAAATTTCGAGGTCCTGCGTCAATAGCCCTCGTATTGCTTCTGAGTACAACGTTAATAGACTATCACGTGAAGGAACCTAGACTTGAAGCTTGTGTTCCTTGACTGCTTTTTTCCTTGGAAGAAACATAATTGTACAAATAGCACATATCACAATATGGGAAAATAGAATTTCGAATTTTTTTTTTTTTAATTTCAAGAAACATAACTCTAGATTCATATTTTTTTTTTTTATCATAAAGCATTCCATCAGGTTCTTAGCTTCTTCAAATAAGGTGCTGGCATCATGATCCAGAGATATCTTGGAGATCTTTTTCTTTCCTGTAGGTTTTGCTGTCTCTGAGAAACAGGGTAATGCACTCCCCGGATACCTTGGTGACCCTCCTCTATTTTCAATCCCTCTTCTTATCGACCAGTTTTTTTTATATCTTTCAATTTTTTTTATCTGTCTTCCAGATCTCATATACTCGGTGTTTTGCGCAGCCTAGCCCCATGTTTGGTTCTTGCACCATAAACCTAAATTTTCATTTATTCATTATCAAAAAGCATCAATTAAAACATCTTATCTTAATCATCAATACATAACTTTTTCACTGTTGAAACCTGCTTAGAAAACCAAGAGTTTTAAAATCGCAAAGTAAAATTAGTTTTGTGTGAGTTTTAAAATTACATATACAACTTAAAATTTTGAAAATGGTAGTATATAAAGTTTTAAAAGAAAGAGAAAAAAAAGAATTTTGTACCCCACAAACTATAAAATCAATACGACTAGACTATGGTATGTATCTAAGAAATTAGGCATGCACGAACTCTGTTTTTGAACTAACTAAATTGAATCTTGTACTTTTCTTGGTATTGCTCCATTATTTTTCAGTAACTCGATTTTTCGCACCGTTAATTTTGTGGGTATTGTAATAGGCTAACTTGATTATACCCGCCTGAGAGACACGCGAATATATGCAAAGTTCCAACTCGACTTGTAAGAAAGTTAATTTCGCTTTAAAATATTTCAGTTTGTTTTCAATATCAAAATTAACCTCAAAACATATTTAACTTCATGTTGCTGTCAGTTGATTGATTGATTGAATGAATGAAAGATTGAAGAAGGGATGTAAGGCAACAAGGGCCATTATTCCTATCTGGATAAAATAGTTTCAGATTAATAAATATCAAAGAATTTCATTTTCTGTAAAAAAAAACTCTACAATTCTTCTTATTTAATACCGCTTTCTGTAAAAGATCTCTAAAAGTGATTATGCAGCAGGAATCTATTTGAAGATTACTGTCAGTTAAACTATTTTTGTAATTAAACAACATTTTGACTATCATATACGAAAGTGGTTCAAAAAGTACTTGTTTCTGAAGACAGATGGCATCATTAAGGTAAATTGTTCTTCCCATTGGGTGCTGCCATCTGTTAAGCGGGGCTGAAACAAATTTGACATTGATTCATAATTTAGCTTAGATTTTGAAGTCATTTACTGCCAAATCAAAATGTGATGCTGCCGCGTCGAGTTGTCATCGTCGGTGAGACCTCGATTCATAGTTATGCACCCGAAACCAAGCAAAATTTAAAACGTTCGGTTGCTTCCGCTGAATATTTTCCAAAAATGTTGAAGATGGTCTCATCGGAGGGACAAAGAATTTTTGAGGTGTGAAAAGCGTCATGATCACGAATTCTAGTAACAAAGACTTAGACAGTCGTCTAGTGAGTCATGATGCTTACTAAAAACAAATAATTTTCGATGAATCTCTTGGAATTTCTAAAAACTTATTGAACGAACCACGTTTGCATATGCTTATGTTATTTATATAAAGTTTAAGAAGAAAAGAAAGTCTAAAGAAAGCTCTGTTCGTTTTTGAAGTGAATGAAAATGATGCATTTTTCCTAAATTTAATAATACTTTTATTGTGCAATACAATTTCTATCATTATTTGTGAACTCTTTCTAGATGGATAGTAATTTGAATATATTATTTTTGAAAAATGGCTAGTTTTTAAAGTCCAAGAATTCAAATAGTGCTTGGATGACATCTGTTTCAGTTTGAATTTTTTCCTCGAAAAAATTTTGCAGGGAGAGTAACGGGTGATAATCGGAAGTACTAGATCTGGCGACTATGCGTCCTCTTTTAGTTTATTTTCATCGTAATAATAACTAAAGTTACACACACGTTTGAAAAACTGAAAAACATTAAAAAATTCTTTAATTATGGTTAAAAACACGTTTATCATATTTATTTTTCAAAACCCTATCTAGACCAAGAAAATTATAACAATTAGATGTAAATTTAATTTTTTTAACTCTTCCTTACAATAATTTTTTTTTTTCTTCTTAGAAATATATGGCGCTCTTACTATATTATTTGAATAACACTACTACTTTTGCATGAAAAATGATCTATTTCTATTTTACAATTACATATTCATTTACTGTGTAAAACTAATTATCAATCTTTCATTAGTAACATGATTTCCCGTATTATCAATTAGTTTGCAGTTTTCAACTTTTTATCATATTGCGAAACTGTTCCCGTCATGTTTGTTGACAATCCAAAATACAGATTTCATGGTGTTATCGTATGTTTTTCAAAATATTTTCCAACTCATTAAATTGTGTTCATACTTATATTCTTTTAATATGATGTAGTTTGCAGTTTTCAACTTTTTATCATATTGCGAAACTGTTCCCGTCATGTTTGTTAACAATCCAAGATACAGATTTCATGGTGCTATCGTATGTTTTTCAAAATATTTCCAACTCATTAAATTTTATTCGTACTTATATTCTTTTAATATGATGGTAGTTTGTAGTTATCTAGGAATTTACACAGTATAGCTAACTTATGTATGAAATAGGGAGTATAAATAAAATTTTAATAATCAGCAGCTTGGCCGCTAAAGACCCTCCGTGTAGCCGGGGCTGATGCACGTTAAATCTGTCGGGGCCCAAATTTCTCCCGGCGTGGAAGTTAGGAGAGGGGGTGTAAGCTCAGGTGTCGTCCTCGTCAATTGAACATGGTTCAAAATTACGAGGTCCGTCACCAATAGCCCTCGTGTTGCTTCTAGTGTGACGTTAATAAGAGCTTGACTAAATAAATTTAATAATCAGCAGCATTGTTAAGAAAGCAAAATGCTATGCGAATGAAATGTACGAGAAAACATAATTTATTGAATCAAAAAATTTCAGAAAATTTTCTATAAGACCTTATCGCTTCCCTTAAAAAAAAAATTTGATTCTATTTATTTCGTATATCTTCCTACTAATTTATGACCAATCTATTTATAACTAAATTTATACTTAAAACAATATAGATCGTTTCAAAATTTAAGATAGTAATAATTTGTAAAGGATTCATATATAAATTTAGATGCTTGTTATTCAATACATGTTGTTATATAAATTTCAATTATCTTTAACTAAAATTTTATGGAGCTTTGCTAATGTGTTGAAGGGGCTGCATGTTTTTTTCCGCTAAAACCGATTTTCAAATTTATTTCAGGTGAATTTTTTCGGCCCCCCCCCCCCATTTTTTTCCATTTTTCGTGTTTTTGCCGAAATTGTTATCAACAGATGGCAGCAGAATCTATGTATCATAAGAAGGAATCGATCCCCATATAGCTTATTAATTTGTGTATATTTCAATTCACCCGTTGTTCGAACGGGTGAATTGAAAAATATAACAATCGAGATTTCAATTACCATTACTTATTATGAATCGAATCAAACAATACCTTAGAATGATATTATAATTTCTGTAAAGCCTAGTATAACATTTTTTAATTAGTAAGTTTTATTAAAAATATCAGATATTATTATTTTTTTATAAACTACTGTGTTTTTATAAAATTAATTTATTTCTAATAACAAACACGCTTTAAAATTTTTTATTTATTAATTAAAAGCAGGTTTCGTTTCCATTTGACTTAGACCCGTGTGGTGACGGAAATGACAAAATAGTCCCACTGTAGCTCATGCATGTCGTAAAAGGCGACTAAAATGGGTACCCAGCGTCTGGGGGTACAGCCGGGCACTTTGCCCCTGGGGATTATATCAGGAGACCTCAGGGACTTGCCTTCTTTTGGTAAGTACGGATATCATAACCCCGAGACACCCTTGTGATCTTTTTCTTTCCTATTGGGTTTACTGCCTTTGCTAAAAACGGGTGACGCACTCCTGGGATACCCTAGTGATCCTTCTCTATTTTCGACCCTCCTCTTGTCAACCAATTGTCTTTTTTTTTTTTTTTTTTTTTTTTTTTTTTTTTTCAATTTTCCACGTATAGACCACAGTTAAATTTAGTTTGGTGCAGCATATCCACATCTGGCTCTTGTGCCAATAACATTTACATTCACTTACTCACTCACTATCATTGGGTTTAAATTTATATATTTGAATGTACTCTATTTTATTTGCTAAATTACTCTTACTTTGAACTCGAATTTGAAGTTCAAAATTACTCAAAATACTATTTATAAATTGGTCCTCGTTGACAAAATCTTTCCTTCTCTATTGTTAAGTTTTTCAATTCACTCGTGCGAAAAACAGGTATTCCAGCTAGTTATAAATAAACTGGGTGTACTAAGATATCTTTTGAAATTAAAATAATCGAAATGTTTGAAAGGAATAATTAAATCCTCGGTAAAATGGTCTTTCTCAGCTCATGATATATATTTTTATGTTAGCAACCCTCTTTTGGGACAGTTTTCGACATTTCAAGAATAAAATATTAGGTGTCACTCTCATCACTTGGAAGGGACTCAAAAGGACATCAGTATTCATGGTGTTACTCTAGTGTAATGTTAATTAAATAAAAAAAGAAAACGGGTATATCAAGTTTTATACATACTCGTTTACATAGCTGATTGAGCTTTTATGTAAAAAAATCTGTTGGAGCTCAGCTTGAAATATAATGTTTTGTAAATTAATAATGCGAGTTTCTGTAAGAATCCCCTGTTTTGTAAAGTAGCGTTCTTAAAAGCCTAAGTAATGTCAGACATATTAATGAAGTGTAAAACTTTCTGAGAAGTTTCATTACTTACCCAGACCTACATAACTATGTAATTAATAGTGACCTATATAACAGTAATCTTTTCGATGTCTTAAATTTAGTTAAATATTGTTTAATATTGAAATTAATATAATAATAATTATTACCTAACATACCCTACGGTCGTTAGGTAATAATTATTATCATGCGGTAGACATCAAAGTAAAATTAATTATCTTTAGCTATAAAAGGTACATCCTTATAAACAGAATAATTCGAATATTTTTCAATATTTAAAATTTCATTCAACGAAGTTAATAACTAGTTAAGATTCATTTTCGTGCATCAACTGTATTGTGGTTACAATCGTGATTTCTTAGGATAGCGACTTTCTATATTGATTTTATTAACGTTGCACTAGAAGAAACTCATTAGCTGTTGGCGACAGACTTCGTAATTTTGAACCTCGGTCAAGTGACGAGAAAGACACCTGAACTCAACATTCTGATCTCCTACATTCCACTCAATGTCACTGAAAGGACTTTCAGGCTCACAGATTCAAGTGTTTCAGTCCCGTTACAAGGCCGGTATTTAGTGGCATCAAGACACGAACTCACGATTCGGAGAATATAGCTGGCCACAAGCCCACGACCATGACCACTAGGCTACAGCGACCATCAGTGTCGTTCTAGAGGATCGCATGTTCGACCTCATTATTCCGAGACCCGTGTGGTGATCGGGAATGACAGAATAGTCCCACTGTAGCTCATGCATGTCGTAAGAGGCGACTAAAATGGGTACCCAGCGTCTGGAGGTATAGTCGGGCACCCTGCCCCTGGGGATTATATCAGGGGACTTCAGGGACTTGCCTCCTTTAGGTAAGTAAGGGCATCATGACCCCGGGGCACCCTAGTGATCTTTTTCTTTCCCATGGGGTTTACTGTCTTTGGTAAACACGGGTGACACCCCCCGAGTTACCCTAGCGATCTTTCTCTATTTTCGATCCTCCTTCTTGTCAACCAATTTTTTGTCTTTTCTACATTTTCTTCACTTCTAGACCACAGTTACATCTTATTTGGCGCAGCATAGCCATATCTGGCTCTTGCGCCAATAAACTTCACATTCATTCACTCACTCACTCCCATTATTCCGAACAACAGGTGTTCCATTTAACTCCCGTGGTATGGAATAATGGGTGTGTTGTACATTAAAAGAAATCGAGTTTTAATGTTCCCACGTGGTGAAGATAGATATTGCAAATATGCCGACTTTTCTTCAACAATTAATTCGGTAAAAATTTCAATCAGATCTGGTATACACCGATAAATTACCGAGAATTCTTTAAACCTTGAATATAAAATTAAAATTCACTGTGATAAGACATTTTATTTGGTTATTGTATGTGGTCGTGTTGTACAGAGGTGGATGGTGTGGATGTTTAGAGAGGAAAATGCCATTTCAAGTGTCATCCTCGTCACTTGACCGATGCTCAGAATCAAAGTTCCGTCACCAATTGCCCTCGAGTTGCTTCTGAGTACGACGTCAATAAACAATCACATCACTTGATTCTTGTATACTGTGATAAAAGTATATGAAAATAAAAATTGTATTTTAAACATTAATTTTATTGAAAAAAATTGGATTTTTTAACAAATTATAAGTAATACATATACGAGGATCGTTGTTCACAGTAAAATTAATTGCACAATAGATAATTAAACGCATGGTCTATTTGTCAACGTGTTTTTAAAAATTAAGCACGTTAAAAACTTAGCTGATCAACACATTAGTTTCATAATTGTGATCTGAATTTTGTACAAAATAATTTTGCCGTAGAAAAATCTCTTTCTGATCCTACAATTGTTGGTTCAATAATTATTCAAAAAACTGCAGTATTAGAACACATTTCCCCCTTACATTTTACGAAAATACTCCCAATACTCCTATTTTTATGTCAAAGATACTCCAATTTTTTTACAAGGATTTTATTAAATTTGTTTGTGTGCCAAAGACGGGTTATCATGTTTTATTCTTGTCTTCGATTTGATCAAGCCAAGATTTTAAGTCTCACTAGAAACGTGTGACGAACTTCTTCCATTATTTAACTCTACATCTATCTTTAAGTGTTATTAAATAATCAATAAGTTCATGAGTCCAATTAAAGATACGCAAGAGAAAGACAACAAAGTTTATTTAGAATATCCAAGATCACTCTCTCTCTCTCTTTTCACTCAATTAATACAGTATAGTTAATCCCGTTTATAATCTAATAATAAAGTCTTATCTTACTAAATCACTCATTTCAAATTACGCACTTGTAGAGTATTATAGATTCAATTCCAACGTAAACAATTAATTACGATGATTCACTTCAATCTACACACCTATGAGCTTGCCATTGTCCTCTATCTCTATTATCTTTCCTTTCAATTCTATTTCGCTTATATATCACAATCTCTAATTCAATCTGTGGCACTTTTTATCTTCATCTTATTCACCTAATCATGTTTCATTGTGGTTGGCAAAGAGTTGTAATTGTGTGCAATTCAAATTACCAAAAAGTCCCTTAAGTTAGTGAAGAGAAAATAGTAAATAGACCAACGTCATATGGTCATCGCAAATATCGAAGGAATTGTACTCAGCGAATTTTCAAAAAATCAGCAATATTCGCTATTTCTGTTTCAACGAGTATTGTTTTTAGTGTCCATTCAAACAATCGCAAATTTTTATTTTTGATTGTAGTTTTACTTCCTTTATTGAAACAAGTAAAAACGCGGCTCATAGAATAGATAGAAAAGTTTGCGTCTTAGTTAGGCAAATAATTTACCTAATTCCTGGTAAAAACCATGTAAAAATACTGGTCAACAGTTTGAGGCTGAAATTCCTTATTTACCGGTATTGCTATCTCTAGTGATATTTTTGATAACGTCGCACTTGGAAGCAACATAAAAAATAATGACGACGAACTCTTAATTTTGAACCTCGATCAGTTGACGAGGATGACACTTAAAGCTTTACTCTCCTCTCCAAACTTCCATACAACGCCAGTGATGGAGCCTCGACACATTCCCTGGTGAGGATATGGTCGAGTTTCAAAAATTTTCCTCGTCACTTTCTCTGCCTTGAACGTCGTTCAAAAAGGACTAAGTCCTTCGACAATGAACCTCACATAGCTCTGGCGAAAATTTTATTCAAACTCAATCAGTTTCTTTTACATTTTTGAATGAATATTAAAGCATGCTTTTTTTTACTATGATAATTGTAAATTATGAAGTTTCTTGTACCTGAATATAATCAGTTAACGAATTATTACTCATTTATTTTTGCTTACATTTATTTATTTTTTTATTTATTCATAAAAATTTATTATTTTATTTATTCATAAAAATTTATTATTT
>BMAW01094531.1:0-11430 GCA_019974015.1 Nephila pilipes
ATGGACAAGAGTCCGGGTAACATTTTTCAATCCATTGTTTCGCTTGCCCGGTGTTTTTACCCATTAAAAAACAATGTTTTATCAGAACACGAAACTCGGTTTTTTCCATTTTTTAAACAAACTACAAAACGACTTTACTCCAACCTCGATAACTCAGCTGTTTCTGGTCCGATCGACTTAAAATTTTGACACGTTTCAAGCAAAGGTTAGTACTCTAGAAAGACCTGGTTACTGGTTTACTACGAGCGCCATCTCTGGGTTAGTCTCGGAACTTATTGATCCATGTGTTACACATGCAGTACCATATTCATACCTTTTATAAGGATATAATTTAAAATTTCATATTCATAAGGTACAAATTTTTATTCTTAGAAATACTGCATTTAATTATATTATATTAAGCAATAACTTAGTAACAAGGTCAAAACTAAAAATAACTATTATTTGAAATTTTTCTCGAAAACTAAATAAAAGCAAATTATTCTTCCAATTGTTAAAATTATGTATTTAAAAATTATATATATATATATAGACATAGGGTTGTGCACATAGGGTTGATATAGTATAAGGAAATAACCATTCATCAGTAAAATACACACGCATGATTGTGCGTAACACTCATAGGAGTCGCAAGATGAGAAACAGCAGTGACAGAATAACTAGAACAAAAAAATGGGTTAATAGGGATTATGATCCCCTCTTTGAGATATACAGGCCTCGCATCATAATTTTATGCTAGAAATAAGGGAGTTTATGAATTCCTGTGGAAATTGGTCCCACTCGTTCGGCAACATTTTTTTCAGGTCTCAGATGGTTCTCGAAGGGTAGCTGCGAATTGCAATTGCCTCCCCATAGCGTCTGTCAGGCTCTATAGGATTGTAATGTGGTGATCTGGTTCACTAATCACTCCGGCGAATATACTCACTTTCCAAAATATTCCACTCGTATTGTCATCCATTAAAATGAAATCAGGGCCAACTGCACCCTTGAAAAGGCGATCATAGGGCTCCAAGACCCCATCTCTATATCTCTCAGCAGTCAGTGCCTTTTTCAAGACAAGGATCTGAGTGCGGCCATCCAACATGATGTCTGCGCAGACTATCATGTATCCGCTGCTGTAATCATCTATTTCTCGAACACTGGAGAGCAAATAGCGGGTCTTTGGTTCTCTCAAAATGAAAGAACGGCAAAAATCACTATTTAGGTAAACCGAGACTCATTAGTGAAAAGAACGGTAGTTCATTGATCCATGCTCCAATATCTATGTCTCTGTACCATTTAATCTCCTGTTCGCAAAATTTTTCGGGACTCAAACAACAGGTCTTCCGGCAAAAGGTCTCACATGTAATCTTCTGGAAACAGTCAAGCTTGAAACTCGGGTTCCAGTGGCCGCATACAAATCATAAGAAACCTCAGAAGAAGTAGCATCCCTGTTTTACCTCGCTATCATGGACAAATGGTAATCTTCTCTGACAAGCAAGGCTGTTGGACGACCTTGCCTAGGCTTTCTCTTGACGGATCCAGTATCCTGAAACTGTTTCCATATGTTCGGCATGACGGTGACCGTTAAAGCAAATTCTCTGCAAATCCCTCCCCACACGTATACGCATGAGTATTCGACGCACAAGATTCACATCTTTATTTCGAAGTAGTATTTTTACATTTCGTTCATTTCTTTTCATGAAATTCTACAAAATATGTAAATTTTCTTAATTTTCAACACCAGTATATATATATATATATATATATATATATATATATATATATATACTTTATATATATATATATACTTTATATGGACTTTTTTGTATGTTTTAGTTAATATATATATATATATATATATATATATATATACATATATATACATACGTGTGTGTGTGTGTAGTTATTAATCTTATTTGTAAAAGAAATATTAAATCTAATTTTTGATGTGGTTTCTTTTAAATAGACTGAAGCTGTTGGAGCTTGGAAGTGAATCATGTCCGATGAATATGCAGAAAAACTGCGTATATCTGCCAGGACCTCATCTGATCCTGCTCAGGAAATGCTGAGTATTACTACAGATGTTGTCCGTAATGAAAAGAGTAAGCTGGTTTGCTGAACGTTGCTGTTCACGGAGTAGCTGTATCACGGATTTGCAAGCGAAATTGCTACCTGTGTGCTATCCTGAAGATTGTGAATAAAGCGTCATTTGTTGTTATTCTTCGATTAAGACTTGACTTTCACTGCTACAACCCACAGAAGAAAGTTTCGTAACACTGTTCACAGAAATGAGATTTCGGAGTGAATGCATGATACCGGACAAAAGCAGGACACAGTGATGGAAGATAAATTGTGAAGCTGCTCGGTATGATGACAACAATGAAATAATACTTGGAGTGGGGAATAAATCCTGGCTCAAGGAACCGAAAGCAGGACAAGAGGAAATAAAATCCGGTTCAGAAGGAATTAGTAATATTCACACACACGAAAAATGTGTAAATTTTTCTTTGGTCGATTTTTCGTCTAGGTTTCAGCACATTCGGGATATTTCTATTTCTATTTCTTACCAAAGTTGCTAACTTTTTCACCAAGTATCCAAAATAGTCACAAATCTGTCGCCATTGGTGAGGTGTCAGCGCTTACACATTCCTTTGCTGACTCATAACATTCCTGTAAATATTTCTTTTCTTTTACAAGAAATCCACCTCTGGGAAGCGGCATCTAATGTTTTTAACAATATTTTAAAAAAAGCACAAATAGTATATTTCATAAACACAAATCACTCGCAGAATATCGAAAACTACAGCAAAAACATATAAAGCAAATAGCTAAATATTTTTTTTAAAAAAAAAGAAAAGTACAACAAAAATCTTTTTAATTTTTATGCAAATCAGATAAAGATTTACTTGAGTAATCAAACAATCTAAAATTTAAAAACCATAAACTCAAAAATTAAAAACGAACTTTTGAAGAGCCGAACAATTTGAAATAAATCAAAGCTATATAAAAGATAAATTTATAAAAATAGATATAATATAACTAATATTGTTCAATATTTTTGAATGGAATAATGCTTATTTATAATTGAAACTACTGATCATTCCATCACAACCTAATGAATTATATCATAAAAAGATGATAATAAACCAATAATTTGAAATTTAAAAATTCAACCACAGGTAAAAAATAGAAAGATAAAATACCAGTTCACACTTAACTAAAAACTAAAATATTTTAACACCAATCAATATCTTTAATTAAAAATAGTAATAATAATTAATAAAAAATAATCACTTAAGTAAGCAAACTCATAATGTAATGCAAAGTACTTATCAAAGTGCGCTATCATAAATATAAAGTGTTGAGACTTTTTAAGAAAGAAAAATCACTGTTTGTCTGCTAATGTAATTTGTCCCCTTTAATGTAAAGATTTTTTTTTTTTTTTTGCATCTTGAATCTTTTTAACAACTCAATTTGAATTAAATATTAATTTTATAATTAAATTGCATTTCGTACTGTTATTATTCCAATAAAGGTATTCTCCGGAGATATTTTCGTCCCAGGGCTCGATAGTTGTAGGTATGACTGTTATTTAGAATTTAAGCTGCATTTGGTTTAAGACTATTATTTAGAAATATTTCTCATTGTCTGCCAATTGTATCTTTTTAAGTAATTGATCCATTGTTGATCTTACTCTCTCACAAAATTTTATGGAAGAATAAAGTAAGAGATTAAGACGAATAGTTCATGTGATTATTGCGATTACAGAAAATTAGAACTGTTTTCTATAAATGAAATTCACGTTGTAACTTACTTGCAACATATCACTTTGTGAATAATGCAGATGGGCAGAATAACTATAATTTTGTAAAAAAATTGTAAATTATTATGTAATGGGTAAAGAAAATACATACCTCCAATATAGATAAAGTATTTTAGATTATTAAAATATTTGTATTTATTTGCCTTTTATGTGTTCTATTCATATACGCTTACAACTGTTAAAATAAAATTGTTATTTATATCATTTATTAGTTAATTTTTAATAGCACCAAGCGGAAATATATCATGTATTACATTAAATAATTAATTTCTTATAATATGCTTTTATACATATAAACATACATCATATAAGTATATCTTCATGATATATGAGTATTAGAACTTGACTAAGATATGACAAGATGAGTATAACTTAATGATATATGGGTATTGACACTTTACTATACAATATGACTATATCAATATTAACACTTGTACCTCATTATAAGAGTAACTTGTATGAAATTGTTTTAACTATCAGTGAACTGTATTAATTTTTCTTAATTTCTTTGTTTTTACCAATAAAATAATGTTCAAGAAATCAGTATTCAAAGGTTGAATTAAATTCTATAGATGCTAGAGTCACAAAAATATTTTTGTCGAATATTTACATATTTATATTATCTACACAAGTTAAGAATGTGCATAAACACGTTAAATACAGATTTCAATCGTTTAAATGTTTATCTAGAGCTATTAATTTCGAGTATACCATTTAAAATTATATTGATGCTTTGTATTCTGGAACAAAAACTAATCCGGTATGGTTGTAGTCCCAGACATGCCATATTAAAGAGTTGTAAACAAAATGCAAGTTTGATGAATGTATTCAGATCAGCACGATTGAATTTGTTAGGTTATAAAAATATTCGCATTTGCTTGTCTTTTATTTTATTTAAGGGAAAGAGAGAGAGAGAGAGAGAACTATTCATTTTAAGTAAAACAAATATGTAAATAAATATTTAAGGTAAATATATATTAAGGTTGTAAATTAAATTTAAAATTATTATGTATATTATTCATGAATTTATTTTCAACAGCTGCATGCGTAAATATATATTATGTATTACATTAGATATGACAATAAGGAAGATTATATGTACGAAAACATTTATACTTCACTATGTAACGAAATTAATCAAATAAAATAACGATTTTTATCATTTAAAACATCTTAAAATACCATTCAACTCATTGCATTTTAATAAATAAAAAAGACTTTAAATATTCCGAATACTAAGAGGTTAGCAACTGAATACGCAGAAGAGTTTATGTTTTCGAAATACTCAATGTATCAGAATTCCATCGAGGAAAATTACATAGTTTTACGGGAAAAAAATTAATCATTTAGATTACTTCGAACTTAGAGAATATACTGTATTCATTATCTCAAAACATAGTACATAGAATTGTAGAATCATGTAAATCAGCCACATTTAAATAAAAGCATAGTAAAGTTCAGCTAGGTAAAGTCATTCTTTTTTACTCTTTATATCCTTTATTATTCGAATATTTGAATTCATTGCTCAAGGATTCTGAAAAGTTAAATATTAGTAGAATCAGTTTTTTGATATTATATGGGACATAACATTAATCCCTGTTTACACGTGAGTGATAAACCTATACGATATAAATTTATACATACAAATAATCATATTAAATTAAATAATATTTATCTCATGCATAAATGCAAAAGAGTTGTATAACATCTAAGTATTCTTAAGAAATTCTCTGCATATGTATAATTAATTTTAATTAAATTTGGGTGCAGGAATTTTATTTTCAATTTGCCTGATTTTCTACTCAATTGGTTTCATAAAAAGAAAAATAGAGAAAATAAAATTTAAAAACGGATGCATGTATTTTAATATTCCAACTAATTAAGTTTTGAGCTTGAAAAAAGTCATCAAAACTATTTTTCCTTTCCGAGATCTATATTCATTTGCAACTTTTAGCCTGCAAATACTTGTATATATTTCACAAACATATGAATTTTTATTCATTTAATTTTTATGTATTTGAATTTTTGTTTCTTGTTTCGAAGTTTAAATAATTCTAGTTTAAAAATTCCTTATTTTGTTGTTAATTGCTTAAAAATTGCTACTAATTTAGGCTACGAATTTTGCAAAGACGCACTTTTCGTCACTCATATAGTTCAATATTTGTTACACATTTTATATTTAATTTATTCATAGCTTATTCATATCTCATACATATCTATTTCTAACGTAAAGGTATGACGACATTATAATAAATTATTTAAAAGTGAGGAATATATAAGAGAGTAATAACTATATAGAAATTACAGTATTAAAAAAAATATGTATTATGAAGAGACCTCAAACAACAATACTGTTTTTAAGAAGTATTGTAAAAATCATAAGTATTACTGATTATAAAAACTTTGTTTTAATAACATTAAGGCTTCACAATGAAACCTGGTGTTATATTCCGAGTTTATTATTATTATTGGCGATGAAGATGGAAATTTTCAATTCAGGGTTGCCAAAAGTAATAGTATGCTGAGCCACTACCAAAATGGGAAAGATGTCGGGAAAGAAAGATTACAGAGACTCTGCCGCTAAATGAATTTTGTTTAGAAAACATTCATTACACTGTGTTCACAATCAAACTCTTAAAAGTAAAATGCATGCTAATAATTTGTCTCTGTTCGTTGAAAAGGTTTGTTGTAGTGCTGTGTTGAAATGAATGTATTGATTCCAAATCCTACACCTTCAAGTTGAGAAACGTAATCCGATACTTTCTCATAAAGGCAAAACGCCCAGTTCCAGATTTTTAACAAAATAATTTTCTTACAGAAATCACATTCAAAATCGTAATAATGTGCACAAGTGATATCGTTATTGTAAACTATACAAAAAAAAAATTTAAAAGTGTTGCTACCTCCCAAAAAATCATATACCTCATCTTTTGTACCGTAAAAATTTTCTTTTCATTGTAAATTTGCTCCCGGGGAGGGAGAACGCAACAAATGTCAAGTATAACTGAGTAACCCTTATAAAATACAGGAGATGATGCAGAGCGAAAGGAAAATAACATGAACAGTAAAAACGCGTTAGTTGCTTGATAAAGCACTACTCTTATAGCGAAAGCCTAAAAGCAACCTTTGAACTTAATCGGTTGGAATATCATCAAAGTCCCTTTCGCAGTCTTGATCTGGGACCGTCAGATTTTCATCTATTCACTTGTCTGAGGTTGTTTATGGAGAAAATAAGATTTTAGACCACGGATGAGGTTCAGAGAGCCATCAAGCAGTGTATTAGTACATGGCCGGAGTCCTTTTGAAGAAGGTATTAGGAAGATCATTCCTCTGTTCCAAAAGTGCATTGAGTGGAAGGCTTGTACGATGAAAAATAGTGTTTAATGCATGAAAATGAATTATAATTTTTTTTCAAAGGGCGTCGTCATATCGATTCTTATGAATTACCTTGTGGACGATTCATCGCACAGAAGTTGCTAGACATGGTGAAAAACCTGATCCAGGCGCCTGGGTGCATTTTACATCCAAGTAGCATTTCGAAATGAAAAAACAACTTACCAATTACATCGCTCTCCTAATCATCACAGCCCTGATACTTGAGAAATTTGAGTCTTGTTCTACAGGCTTATTCAACATGATTTATTCCATTTCAAAATGCTATATTTTTATAAAAAAAACTATACAGAATTATCAGTTATCCAAATTCCGTACTTTACATTTACATGAATACAAAGGGAAATATGAAATTTTTTTCTATAATTTTCCGACATAACTTCCTACATTTGAGCGTACAATGTCATTTAGCTAACCAAAATTTTACAAAACACATTGTAAAGTGTCAGTGGTAATTAATTCTACAGCAGCTGAAATTAAAGAACAATGGAAGATTCGCATAGAGTTTTGTAGCGATAGAGGGGAGGGGGTATAATGAAAGTGATAATAAGTAAATATGTATGGCATCAAAATTAAATATTTTACTAATTCAGTATCAAAATTTAATAGCCGCATCTTATTTTACATATATTCGGTCTAGAAATTCTCTCCAAACCTGTAAATTGTAATCGGTAATGGATTGTATTGCAGCGGAAATCCATTGTTTAAGCTCACATAAATCACATTTTTAGGTGGGCAGCTGCGTAACATCAAATCAACTGATCCACTGCAACCAATCCAACTGCGAGGCAGCTCCATGAAAACTTTTAAAACCGCTCTCATGAAATAGAATTCACGAAGAACTTAAGATAACCTTCTATTTTTCGCAATATAAGACTTCTACAGTTTTCCTTTGTATTTGTGTGCTATTTAACCTTATGTGTAATTTATTTTTGAAAATATTGAAATTTGGAATCGTATGAATCATTTCGGATGACCGTGTATGCATGATTACTCATCGGGTTTTGGATGACTGACCAAACAGCTTATCTATGTATTGTTATATTTCGAGCTCCTTTAATGTGACTCACCGGAATCTTGCCATTGATATAGATCAAGTGTATCAAACTCAAAGGCCCACGTCAGATAAGTTAACAAAGCTTAAGTTTCTGTGGGCCAGAAGAAAAAGGCGAGCTATAAGAGTAATTTTCAGAAGAAAAAAAAAAGATAATTTTGACATCTTTTCTGCACCACCTGTGACATTGGACTATTCGCGGTTCCTCTTCATTAACCTTGGGGACTTTTAATTAAGATCGATTGCTTTTGCAGAACAACCTTTACGCAACCAAAAATGAAATGTCAATATGTAGATAGAAAGCAGGTAGAAATGAAGTAAAGCAGGAGAGTTAGGAAATATATTAACTCCGACTGAAATTCGCGATAGAGTGGTTGAAGGAAGAGTTGAAAGAGGTGGAAAGAGAGGTTGAAGTAGGTGGTTGGATAAAAGTTGAGTGATTCAAGATATTTAGTTATTCCAGTGTTTAACAATTGTTCCAAAGTCTGAGTTGCAGTCGAGGAAGGCTTAGTGGTAAGAGTCTGTTAGATTATTATTGGTGGGTTGAGTTAAGGTAATAAAACACTTGCCCGAGAGAGCATTTATAATTGTTGTTATATTAACTAGAAGTTAATAAATTGCGTAAATATTGTTCTAGTGTCTCTTTGATTGACTTATTGAGTCTTAGTGTTTAATCATTGAATTTAGCTATGGCACAAGAGGCAGCCCGGAATGGGCAGCCGTTACACACCTACTTATCTACTTGGGAAGAAATTTTGTTTGCAGTGACTACTTTCAAAACTGACCTAAGATTGTTAAAAATTCTAGATCTGAAACGGGACCATTTCTTTCATAGGTGAAAATAACTGCTCACACATACACATTAATAATTATTCCTTATCATAGAAATTACCTCATATACAAATACTAGAGTATTTTTAAATCTGCCAGGTAAATATTTGTAACATTCTGGTGCGAGAATTTCATAAAATTTTACCTATAAACCTAATTCACATTGTATTACTTTGACCTCTATTTGAATCTCGGTGTTCATGGTGGTCATGGTCGCGGTCACGCGCCCGGTGTTGTTTTCGTGAAGCCGAGTTTTCGAGTCCTGAAGCCAATAAAGACACACCATGTAGTGAAGTTAATGCACGTTAAATCTGTTGGATGTCTAAAGTCCTCCTGTGGGCGTGGTATTGAAGTTTGGAGAGGGTACTGCCAGCTCACGTGCCGTCCTTGCCAGAGGCTCAAACGTACAAGGTTCGTTGTCAAATATCCCTTGCGTTGCTTATCAATGCAGCTTCAATAAATAATCAAAAAATATTCTAGTTTCTAATTAATACTGATTATATATATATATATATATATATATATATATATATATATATATATATATATTGAATAATTGATGAGGGAAAAAAACTTATTTTCCGGTAAATTAAAATTTGCGATTCTAGATTAAATTTTACTTTTTATAAGACTTCATATTTTTCTTTCGTTTTTTAAATCTTTCTCCTAAAGTTATATTATTCATTATACTTTCCAAAAAATACTTTAAGATTTCATATATTAGAACTGCATTTCCCATAAAAGTAGGTGACATTTAAATGTTTCAATTCCAAGTTCTTATGAATTTAATGATTTTTATAGGCCATAATATGAGTTACATGTTCTTCATGTTCACCTATAATATTTCATGATATGTAATGCAGAGATATTTATTGATACATAATATTGACATATAATAATGAATTGTATTATATAATATTGTTATATAATACTGAATTTTATATTGATATATAGAAATGAATAAAATTGATACATAATATTGATATATAATACTGAATTTTATATTGATATATAGAAATGAATAAAATTGATACATAATATTGATATATAATACTGTATTATATTAATATATAATAATGAAATCACTTTCAGTATAAATTCTCATTCAGAATGATTCAATATTTTTCTGTCTCAGATTGAACTCTTTAAATTTTTCTTGTCTCATTAAATCCTAGTAATTATCATATATTGATTTTTGTTGATCATAATGAATAGTATTGTTGAACGAATCTAGTACATTATTACATTTTAAGGAGATTATTCTATACAACTTATTTCGCAGCAAATTTCCTCGTCTCCCATTTTTTTGAAAATTTCGATGTTTACCTGCAATTTTTTTATTTATTTGTTCTACCACTTGGTTTGAATAAATCCATCCTGATAATGAAGGACTGAGAAAAAACTCAAAATGATTAAATTTTTCCTCTGATTTAAGATATAGTAAATATTTGTTTTCATAAAATTCTTCTTTCTCAATTGTTTCACCTCAATGTTAATTTCTGAAAAAAAATATTTAATTTTAATATTGAAGTAAACAAATTTGTATTTCTTAGAGAGAGAGAGAAATGCGTCATTATTTTATCATCCAAAACATGTAGGAAATGAAGTTGTTGGAAAAATAATATTTTATTTCAGTACAAAAAATGTGCGTTATGAAATTAATATGTACGTAAATTCTCTGTTCGACAAAATGAAGTAATTTCCGAAAGAAACCCTTGTAAGACAAATAGTATTTTTTGTGTGATAAAATCAATTTGATAATGTGTATATAAACTTGAAAAAGTATTTTCTTAACTCAAACCTGAGAAACTCCAAATATTTTGTTAGAAAACATAAAAAAACCGCCTTACGATTATTTTGCAAGACTTTCAATCATCGCAACATAAAAAACAGCATTTAAAATAATTAATATCGTCTGAATATTATGTAAACTCATTTTGAGGAAAGTAATTATGCAGATAAAAGATTTGATTATACTTTCATTTTCTTTCTACATTATTATTTCGAACTATGTCTGTGATATTGCATTATTTAGGGTTTGTTTTGTGAAATTAAATTTTTGCTACTTTAGAATACAAATACGTAAGCAAATTATTTTTTGTAACAAAGTGAAGAAACATTCAAAAGAGATTCTTGCGGAAGAATGAATATTGTTTGAGAAAAAAAAATTGTTATCGCATAAAAATAAAAAAAATATTTTGTACCGAAGCCTGAAAAAAAATTAAATATTTTATATAAATGTAAAAGAGTTCCTAACATTTCTTGTAAGGTACTTTCAGTATCTTAACAGGGAAAAACATAATTCAAAAAAGTGTAAGTCGTCTAAATATAATGTGAAATTATTTTA
>BMAW01094536.1:0-33831 GCA_019974015.1 Nephila pilipes
TAATCTTAATAAGGAAGGCGTTCTTTTATGTTTAAAAACAGTGAAAACAATTTTTATTTTTATTTTTCATTTTTTTGAGTGTGGCTTTTTTAGGTTAATTTGCTATTCAATTAATTTTTTTTCTCGTGTGTACCTTTTTTTGTTTTGACGTTCGTATTTCTTTTATCGTTAGTCAAACGATTTTATTTAAAGCAGTTTGTTCGGTATTAGCTTAATGATTGAAAACAACGGAGCAAAATTGTGTGGAAAAAACTTTCAAAAGAAAATTTTGCTATGACTTTGAAATTATATTTTTTTGGAAAACTCTATTAATAATATTATATACGGAGTTTTAAGCAGTTATCTAAAGGAATTAAATTTTTTGGAATAATTTTTCTTTCTTACTGAGGAAGATACGACTCTTTTTGAGATAGATAGGCTAGAAAAAATATATATATTCAGATTTTTGCCCAATTTATTCAACAATTGAAATTATTCTACGATCGAAACTTGATCTAAAAATGATTTGATTTAACCCAAATTGTAGGAAAATGATTTCTTTTTATTAATTTGTTTTTAATTTTACCAAAATTAAATTTTTTAATATTTTATTGTAATTTTTATTTCTTTGATTGGATAAGTTGCTTTTCGAATTCACGAACTATGTATGAATTGCGTAAGATATTTTCATTAACATCAAAAGGTTTGGTAGGAAATGAATTTGTTATGTTTTAACTTAAAAATGACGAACTTTTATTTTCAACTTCTTCGAATGAAACACGTTTTTCTTCCGTAATCCATAGTCAATTAAAATGAAATTATCATAGTCATATAGATTCAAATAAATAAGAATGATACAAATGCTATCTTCAAAGCTCCGTTAAAATATACTTCCATATCTACTTAAACTCGTATTTTTATTATCTTAAGCTCTGAGCTAATGGCAACATTTGATGAATATGAAAAACAGCTTTTGAAATGAAAGAAGAAAAAAAAAATTCAAATAAAGTACACTTATTATTTACGTGAAATATATTCGAAATTACGTTGCGGTTACGGAAATTCCAGCTGAAATCAATAAGAAGAATCAGTTACGCTTACTTTTTATTTTTTTTTATTTTTTATTTTTATTTTTAACCTCATTTTTTCAATGACAGTTATTTTTTATATTTACTGTCAAAACTTCATTCAGTTAAGAGGAATAAAAAGAATCGCGGCCAAGTTTTGAAGATAAATATCTAAACATATATGACTTCTTGAATATCTAATTTATATTTACCAGCGCTGCTTTGTTAATTTACAGTCTCTTCATTTACATTCTGAATAAATTACAATCTTTTCATTTACGTTTCTGAGTAAATTTTTATCACTGTATTTTGATATTAGAGCAATACCAATGCCTTATCCGTTATACAAAATGATTCAAGGTGTATCGGCCTGTCTTTGATTTCTATTATTTTAAATAGCATTACAAGTTATTTTGAGAACAATATTTTCTGAAGAAATCTTTTTGATCTGAAATTAAAATAATATTTTTAGAATTGAATGAATAATTTTTATATGTTATTGCTACACTTTAATTTTTACAAGAAGGAATATCATATCTTCCATAAAAAATATTATATAGAAGATATAAAAAGTTAAATATATATAAAGTTATTTCTGATGACATAACAATCTTATTATTGACCTTTTTTACGATTAGTCAAAAAATTACTAAACAACAGTTTTTTTTCCTCGTTCTAATCTAAGTTCAATGTTTCAAGATGAAATATCTGAGTCATATTACAACAGACACTGTTTCAGCTAAATAAACAGAGATAGATAATTATTTTGGCATATACAGTCTGACCGATTTTTACAACTTGTAAGAATCATCATTAGTAAAATCGAGTAGCTTTATAATTAATTTCGTCAGAAAATAATTATTCAGTCTTAGTGGAATTTTAAGGGAGAGATAAAGAAATAGCTTCATATTCAATTTCCATGGCAAAGAAACCATTAAGCTAAATCAAATTATGCATACATAACTTAAATAATTATTAGAAGTTAATTATTCGACTTAGTATACTTAAAATGAATTAAATATTATGTTAAATTTCTGATTGATAGGAATTTATTTTTCGTCTATAAAAAATTAAACGTTTTATTTTTTTAACTAATGATGTCCTTGTTTCTCAACATTGGTTCGTCGCCCAAGACCATGTATGATATAGTTTTAAAGATGTCTTTGCATTATTTTATTAACAGACAGGACTCAAACGTAAAGCATTTTTTCTCTCTTTCTGTTTTATATCTTATTTAAGTTCTTCAAAGTATAGATAGCTTTTCTTTCGCCAACTCCACTTATTTCTGTTGGAATAAATTCACTTTTCTGTCTGTTTAAAATGTGTTTTATATTTCATCCTCCATACCAACTGGAATTATAATTTCATGGTACTGAGCTTCATGTTAGAAAATTATTTAACTTTGTGTTCTAAAACTATGTTTGGAAGGTTTTTAGATTTTAATGACACCGTGCGCTAGATGGATAACTCGTACACATATGGATGTGTTAAAACGACATGAGCTTTTTTATTAATATTGGAACATTTTTTAACTCAAAATGTGTTTCCCAATTCGCGTTTGGCACAAAATAACAATAACAATTATTTCATGTAACCTTCTTTCACAGAAAACTTTTGGATTCTGAAAAGTTGCATTCTATTGAAAGCACTTCATTTCACAAGGGCGATCCCAAACCTAGTTTGGATCCTTCTAAGAACATTCTTCCTCTAGGATCTAACAGGGAAGGAGATTTGCCGGCAACTTACAAGAATCGTCTTCCTGCTTCGCTTCTAATAATATTTCTGCGTAGTCGCGGCATCGGCGAAAAAGAAAATAAAAGAAAATAACCTTAAAAAAAGAGAGGCAAGAAAATAAATAATAAAATGTCTCGGCGAGGAAGAGGAACGCAAAAAGGGGGCCGATGGCGAGTGACCCCGACCGCACGACGAAGAGAACTGGCCCCCCAGGCACAAACAGGGAGCAGGTTTCTAGTTAGACGCGTGCAGGATTGCTCGCTGCCTTGGGCAACATCCTCGCCCGCTTCCTACCTTGCTAGGTACCTCTCATGGTTCTTGATGCTTGTTTATTTATTTTTTCCTTTCTTATCCTACTTGAAGATACTTGGAACCTTTTAAATTATATTTTGTTTCACTCATTCTTATTTTCTTGTGGTGTCAGAACTAGTAAAGGCCGAAACAGCAGTTTCTCTTCTTTTCCGGCTTCAGGTCTTCTACAGGTAGATAAATACATAAAAAAAAGTGCTTGTATCATTAAAGGTGGGCAGATCTGGAATGGTATTGTTGGCTTCGGGTGTTTTATATAGACTGACTCAAATGCCAATTTAGGGTTTGAGTGGGAGGTACAAAAGTTGTACGTAATTTGTTTTTAAGAAAGATACAAATTTTGTTGTGTTAACTACGAGTAAAACGAACCAGGAAGATTTTTATTTCGTAACATTCGGACTTTTTTTTTTATATATCTTTCATTCTCTTTATCATGTGTCAGAAATGTTAAATAGTTACGTCAATTTTTATTCATTTTTACGAAAGGTCTCAGGCGAAAAATTAATACATACATTCAATAAAATCGAAACGGAAAACTCTTAAAAGATTTATTATTTAATCTCGTTGGCACGTATATTGAATGCGATAAAATTTGAAATGTTGATGCACAAGATTTTATTCCATGATTATAAAAAAAAAAGATTATGATCTTTTTTCACCTTTATTTATAGCAGAATACGTATTTGAAGGACAAGGCCATCCTCCTGTGGTATTTACCTTGAGCTCAAAAATGCTTTTTTTTATTCGAAATTATCTATTTTAAGAACATCGTAAGCAATAAAGATCTGTACAAAAATTTGTTTTCATCATGCTTGATTGTCTGGTCCTATCACCTCAAGGTGAAGATCTGGTGTAATATTTTAAACCTTCCTTCCCTTAATATTAAAGAAATGGTCCCAAAACTCAAAATTATTTTTAAATCTAAAGAATGCACTAATTTTAAAATAGCACCGTGTAGTTGAGAGACATATGTTACCATTTATTAGATTAGGTCCTTTGATATTAGAAATCTCCCCTGGATGCCTGTTTTTTTTCATTTTAACGTGTTAAATTAAAATTCCATATAGCATTACAATGTAGGAGATGAAAAATGGAACATATACAGAAAAAAAATTGATTAATTCAGTTATATGTAAGGTAGTATAATACTACTACCATTGTGAAGTTAGAATGTAGTTTTTACTCTGCAACAATTTTCTCTTTGAAAAAAAGGAACAAATTTGGATCGAATTCATTAATTGTAAAAATAAATTTGATGTAGATCATTATAGCAATTGATAGTCACCAAGGGGCTAACATTTTTTTTACTAACTATTAAATGTTTGAATTTAACATTAGAATTTAAGTAAAAAATGAAAAATAAGATGGGCTATAATACGCTTTTCAGGTAATAAAACTAAAGCAAAAATTAAATTATTAAATTTGATTCAAATATAGGGTCTCTTTAACTTGCGGCCGAATTTTATTCCAACTAATAAACCATAAGTCTGATTTACATTTTTTTAACACTATTTCCTTTCATAGTACATAAGAGTAAAAAAAAATTAATAAATATGTCAGAGCACGCATAGATTGAAATATTTTCCTTTCTCAAAATGATTATAATCTTTTTAACGTAAATTATTTTTGTATTCATTTTTTTTAAAAAAAATAGAATTACATTTCTGTAATATGTCATTTTTGTTCGCATTTTTTCGAACTTATACAAGTATGTAATGTTAAAGAAAGTAAGATAATAAGATTTAAAAATGTATCTCTGAATAACAATGTCTTCGAAATAAATATTGTGTACTGACACACCTAAAAATTTCAAGGTTAATTTGTGGGGGCGTACATTCCTGTTCTTGAAACAGGTTATAACAATAGCATACGAGTTTTCACCTACATTTCCGGTTATCTTTTATAGAAAGTCACTTACTCGAAGATTGAAATTCTTTTCGTATAGGTTAACAGTCATCAATTTTCGTAATTAAAGGAAAAGTATAACTTTCTTTTACTTAAAAGATCTTTTTTCTCCGTGACTTTTAGAATTGAACAAAGTTGTAACAAATTTTGCAAGAAGTAAACAACATAAAAATTATTTAACAGATTTAGTTGACAAACATGTTCACTTTCTAAAAATAATTATTAAATTATTCAAATAAATATTAGAATTAAAGCAAACGATAAAATATTGAAGTGGACAGTAATATTCTTTTTAGATATTAAAATTAAAGCAAAAGATAAATTAGTAAATTGAATATTTTTTAAGCTAAATGTAATTAAAATTAATCGAAAGTGATAAATTATTAAATTGAATATATTTTAAGTTAAATATAATTAAAATTACAACAAACGGTAAATTATTAAATTCAATATATTCCAAGCCAAATGTAATTATTGCTGTCATAAAATGAAAATAAACAAGTCACGTGCATTTAAAACTTTCAAAAAGTGGTCAGGTACACCACTTTGTCGTAGACTAAAATAATAGCTTCTGTGATGGGTAATTTTAAAAAAATTCTGATAAAAATGTTATTTAGATCCCTCTTAGGGCTTTAAAAATATTTCACATGCAAATTTCAAGCGAATAACTATAATTCTATTTATTTTAAGCAGTTTATTCTATAAAAAAAAGGAAAGATTATAATAATACCTTACTGTGAATGAATGAAGAAATATTTATAAAAATGTGAAAAGGTAATATATATATAAAAGAAAAGTGTTTATTCATAAATAGAGGGAGGATTAAAAGAATATTAAATAAAAAATATTGAAAAGTTATTTAGAAAATATAAAATATGAATAATTTGTAGTTTCCCCTCAGACTAGAAATATAAAAAGAGAAAGAATAAATATTTCGCGAAATATTACTGAAAAGTTTAGCATCACAAATTCAAATTAATTTTAAAAAGTAAATCAGTCGAATTTCTTTTATCAAACAATTATACTTAATTTTAAAAAATAATAATTCAAACATTTCTGAAATGATAAATGAATAATAATCCAAGCAATAATAATAAATTACTCTCTATTACATCGAATGATAAAATCGAAATTATATAATTTTGCTTACTCTTTTTCAAGATAACTATTCTTTCTTCTCATGAAATAGTTAAAATTTCTAATAATAGAAAAAAGTAACGCATAAAAAATAACTGTAATTGAAGCACATAAAAACTAAAATTTGCAATAATTGATTTTATAAAATTGAATAAACGTTTTTAAAACAGCTACTCTATGTATATTAACAAGAAATATACAAAAATATAATTAAAAGAGTTGAAACATTTAGCAACTTATTACCGCCAAACGACAATTAAATAAATTTAACCTTTAAGAGATCTTTTCTAAGCAACTGCTACTTCAATCACCTTCTGGCGAATGATCGGCAGATGCAAACGATAAAAAAATAATAAAAGTCGTCTGAAACTAGACAAGATAAGTGGCTGATTATCGGTCAAAAAGAGGTATCGCAAACTTATTCAGTTGTAAGAAGCTACGCGTTGCAATGCATCCTGGTATGGAAGCACGGTCAGTGGCTTCAAGCGGAAAGTTAACACTGAGAAAATGTTAAAATAATACCAACCTGTCTTCTTGTCTAAGTTCGCTAGGAAGGCGATTTGTGTGCTTTTTTCGCCTTTTTTTTTAAAATCACTCATTATATTTATTTTTGAAAAAGGAATGGAAATACAGTAGTTGCATGAATTCAATGTATCATTTATTGATTTAGAACTGTAAAAAAAATCAGTTTTAATATTATGAGGATTCGATTATTTAAAATCGTTTATTCAATTATTAACTCACTTCTTGTAAATTCAATAACATACATGCATAATTACAATTACCTTTTTTCTGTATTTAAGAATTTAAAGTATTTAATTAAAAGTAATGAGAGAGAGACTATCTAGTAAAAGAATAAGCAAGGTGATTTAATTTCAATTTTATTATTAAATGATGGAGGTAAAACTTTATCATTATTGCTTTGAAAAAATAATAAAAAAAAGAATGTGTTTTTTATATGTTTTAATTTCTTTTTTTAAAAAAACTATTTCGATTTCCTTAATAAATAGTTTTACTGATTTATTTTTTTAAAGTAAATTTAAATGTGCAATTGCTTCGAAAAAAATTATTTTGTTGCAAATTTTTCAATTGAATATTCTTTTTCTTTTTATATTATAAAAATTTTTTTCTTTTTAATTTCAGAATAGTTATTATAAAATTATTCCTATGCACCCCGGGTATCACTCGGAACATGAGTAAATGAAACAAACATAGAACAAAGTAAAAAAATACAAACTACAAAATAAATCAGTAAAAATACAAAAAAAAGTGGAGTTACAAAACCCAGCCAATGAAGTAACAAAAATAACTCGAGGAAGTTATAAATTCAAATGAATGAAATTATAATATAAAGTGAATGCAACTTTACGGGAAATAAGTTGGAAAAAATTTGAAGACCAGAGAGCATGTATTTGAACATTCAAACATTTTCTTTCTTTATTTAAATGAACAAAAAAGAATAAAATGTTCAACACTTTGCTTACTATATTTGCAAAATTTAGAAGGGCACAGGTTATGTCTGTGGGGATACGTTTTAAAATTACCATGATCAGAAAAAAAAAATTTGGGTGATTTTAAAATTTATATAAAATGGAAGAAATGATAGTCTTTGTGGAATAACCGGGAGAAAATTTCTTTGTTAGCACAAAATGATCTGATTAAATGTACAAATTATTCTACATTTTCTTCAGATTTTTTTCCTAATAAAAGGATTTGGGGTTGATATAAAAATCAAAACCTCGTTTGGTTGGAGTCTTAGCCAAGTAATCAACCCTCTCGTTTCCAAACATTCTAGTAATTACTACTTTTGCAAATGTCCTTCGATATGTAATTAAAATAAATTTTCATTGAAATGCTTTATTCGTTAAATATAGTTTCTTCAGCTTTTTCGTAATGCAATACACGGAATTTAAACCCTAAAAATTGAAGTATGGATAAGAAAACAAATAAAAAAATGCAATCTGCATAGAAAAATTCTCCATAAAAACTGCGACTCAAGTTATTGTTTATGGGACTTCATATTGTCCGGAAAAAGATATTACTGTAATAATGGTAATATTAGAATATTTATCACAAAATGACAGCAAAAGACAGTAAATAAAAAAAAATTATCGGCGGGATATTGTATAAAAGGCGACTTGAACTAATTTTTCCGAAAGAAAATTACCGTTAAAATCTAAATGAGCATTAAGAGAAGTCTGTCACAATTTTTCATTCGACTGCGACGTATTTTAGCATTACCATCGACGAAATCGTTCAGTGATAAATTATTTAACGATGCCCGTCGGAAAAAATGAAGTGAAAAAAAAATCGTTAATATCTTTTGATGAAACATTTCTCTGAATCTGTAACTTATGGAACCAAAAATTCTGAGTTATCCCCAAACCTGACAACACACTCATGTTAAAATTTCCTTTTAAGCGTGAAGCACGTAGAAAACGCGTTTTTTTCACCCCCTCTGATCTATGATCTCCCTCCCCCCTCTACTTCCATTGTCCTATGCGAACAACTTTTCGCGCTGTATTAAGAACAGAAGTTGGCAACGCTTGAAATATCGTTGGAACAGCTTCCCATTAGTTCCAGTGTTTTGGATTCGACGGTAGATCACGAGCGCGGTAGCCATATTCGTTCTTCGACTCGTTATTTTATTTTTATTTTATTTATTTTCTATCATTATTGTTATTCGTCTCTACCTTCTTTTCTTCCTTTTTTTCCCTCTCGAATTAGCTTTGTTAACCAGCCGAAACTAATGGTTAAGAATGACGTTGTTTTGGTTTTCAATTTCGCACCCGCCGGTATTCGTGATGATTTTATTACGAAAATTTATTCGACATGCTTTATTTGTATTCGAAACATAGTAACAAAGAGAACCAAAGGCCTAAATGATCTCAAATTCCGCTTTGAAATACAAAAATTACTTTATATCGTAAAATGCAAGATCATGTGTTTAAAAACATTTCTTCCTCTTGCGCTTTCTGTTGAGAAAAAATTTAATTAGTAATAATAAAATTAATATAACAAAGTGTTCAGCTGGAACAGATGATAGAATAATTAAAGGTTTTTGCAAGTTGGTGGTGCAATTAACTGCTTATGGCAATTCGATTTAATTAATTAAATACAAATGTCTTTCAACCGAAATATGGATGAAAAAATCTTAAAACATCTGAAACTTTTCTCTGATATCAGAAATTCAAGAATGCAACAAAATTTAAAACATTCAATTTATGAAGAATAATTATGAAGAATATTTTAGGAATTTCTCTCTATTGATAGTCATTTTTATAGAATACGAATAAGCGGGGCATTTTTTTTTTATCCCGATAAAATTTTATGCAAATTTATTTAAATAAAAATAATTATCATTATTTGCGTGAATTCTTTATTTTTTAAACTCCTATAACGTTTATATACTATTTATCCCTGGAGAATTCAAGATTTCCATATATAAGAAAATAGTTTTTTTGAAATTTCAATTTTATATAAGTAATTTCCAAGTGAATTATTTGAATAAAATTAATCTAACTGTAAAATTTTAATTGAATTTTTATAAAACTTCTCTAATAAGAGAAAAACAAATAGAAAAATATATTAGCTGTTATATTTTTTTTAATTATCAACCAGCATTTTGAATTCATGCAACATGATTTAATTAAATTTTTTTCAAGAATGTCGCTGTGGAAATGTGCCTTAAGATTTGTCTTCCCAAAGATTGATGCAACATTAAGACACTTTTATTTAAAAACTGTTTCTTAAAGACATGCCATCGTCCCTTTATAACATTTTTTAAGTAATATAGTGCAAAATTGTATTGTGCAAAAGAGTAACTAACATAATAAAAGCTTATAAATGATTACAAACTATTCATTGAGATTAATATCTTGAATAATGGGCAATCATAAAATACATAATTCTAAGGTATTTTCTAATTATTTAATATATAAAGAAAATATCTAAGCCTTAAATTCAGTATTATTACTCTGTATGAAAATTATAATCAGTAAGGCTTAAAAATGAATTTGGAATATATTTGTAGCATCTTTTTAGAGGTTTAATTCTTTCAAGAGAATGAAGCACTCAAAATTGTGATCACTATAAATGGAGCAATGATAAACAATTATTTCAATCCTAATAAATAATGAAATAAATTTGTGATTCTAAATTAAAATTAATTCATAATTGATGGATAATTGAATTGATTTATCATTGATAAAAAACATATCGGGATAGAAAATCTAGCACCGAGCATTTGAATAATTCATTTTTTATTAATAAAATGCCAATAATATTCAATTTGTACCATCTTTGAGTTATAGCATATGTTATTTTATATGAAAATATCTAGAATTGATCGGAATAGAATAATATCTGACACATTATTATTGGAAATAATAAGTCTAATCATAGTAGCATTTAACGAGGAGATGTTTATAAAAATATATTTTCGAATGACAGCTTATGAATGTTTAATACGTTTCTTTACTTCTAGGACATACTATGTTAGATAATTTTACAATTTTACAGTAGCTTAATTGCATTGTATTGACCAGTATTGACATAGCAATTGCTATATTGGTGTTAATTTACTATTCAAAAGTGCAAACCAGTTTCAAAACCATCAATGTAATGCATATTTGAAGATGAGGCGTATTAACAAACTTCTTGCAGCACATACAAAATGCAATGTTCATTCAATTTATCACACCTTTAAATCGAATTCATAAATGCTTACATCAATATTTTTTAAAAAACTTTCTCATATAAAAAAAAAAAAAAAGAGAGAAGCATTTCAAGATCTGATACTGTCTGTATCTCCAGCGATTAGTGACAGAGGCCTGCATATCCTTTATTCTAGTTTTAACAAGTTATGTGTCAGAATGCCATTTGCATTGTAAATTCGAAGGCGTTACGCTTGCAGTTTCGTCTGCCGCATCTGTTTAATTTTTCGAGCATTTCCACAGCTGAATATCACTCTTAGTCATTAAGTTGTAGGTCATAAATTATTTTTCATACTCTCTCCAATATTTTAGCACTTTCTCACGCGCTTATTCTAAGTGCTTAATTTGATTAAAATATAAAAGAAGAGTTATTGTACGTTTAAAAATATGTATCGTGGAAAAATAGCGCAAACGACTTTTAAGGAGAAATGGAACACCGGGACCTAGAATAAGTTTTGGGAACAAATAAGAAACAAAGACACATACGATAATTAATTTAATTCGAATATTTATTAATTTAAGATATTCCCTAAAAAATTTATTTAATTAAATTTTATTTGAAAAAAATTACAAATCTTACAAAATCACTTAATGAGACGTTACAATATCATTCATAATAATTAATAAAAAAAAGATATAAAAACGTTATATTTGGAAAAGTGGCCGAATTTCCTAAATAAGAAAACGTGTATTTTAAGGGAAAAAAAATTTTAAAAAAATTCCTATACATATATTTAACCTAAAAAATTAATTTTAACATACCAAAATTAATTTTTAAAATAATTAAAAATGTAGTTTATTTTATGAAATAAAGACATATATTCGAAAATGGAAAAAAGTACCTGAAATTTTACTATGTTTCAGCTTTTACTCAAATATACAATTTTGGAAAAGTAATAAGTAAAAAATAGCCCAGACGGGTATCGATTAGCATAGTAAAAATATTTCACGGAATATGACCATATATCACTTATTTTATCACATAAAACAATTTTCCTGAACTATTCTTATTTCCATCTTTTTTTCAACACTTACTTTTTCATTTTTTGCGTCTGCATGTGAGCACGTGAATTTTTCTGAAAGTATAGGTAAGTTTTTATAGGTAGACAACTTTTTCATATTATTCACTAAGATATTAGCACGCAAGATTTTTTTTTGTTTAATCTCGTCACCCCAAATATTTAAACACATTATCACAAGATAGTTTTTCATCCTTATCTACTTATATGGAAGCAATTTTAAATTTCCTCTTATTTCATATTTTAATGCTGAACATTAAAGCTCCCGTCTACCCACCATTTTGATTTCATCAGCTTAATGTTAATCCTATGGAATTTCGACTTGAATTCTCCCATCTTTATTATTTGATCTATTTGAATGCAATAAAGTGCATCTGAAAAAGCAAAAAATAATGAATGCTTCTGTGGAATTACTTTTTTCCTCCAATTTTTAAAAATATTTGAAAATATTCTTTAAAGACCGGAAAACTCAAAAACGAATAATTAAAATAAGAACAAAAATATTTTTAAAAATCTTAGGCAAAAAAGTAATTCCACAGAAGCATTCATTATTTTTTGCTCTTTCAAATGCACTTTATTGAATTCAAATAGATCAAGTAATAAAGATGTGAGAATTAAAGTCGAAATTCCATAGGATTAACATTACGTCCACGAAATCAAAATGGCGGGTAGACGGGAGCCTTAAGACTTAAGCTATATATAAAATGCTTCAAAGAATGCTTGAAAATAACATGGATCATAAAATGCACTTCTTTTTACTTTATTTTTAGTTTATCACATACTTTCACTGATTTTCGTTCGACGTGAAATTTTTAGTATATACTCGTATATTTAAAGAAAAGGTTTGTGAAAAAAATTATTTCAAACAGATGTTGATTCCTCATGCGACTTAAGAAATTGTGTGCCAATAAATCTAAATTATTCGCAGACGATTTCTAGCTGCTTGGAAAATAAACTTGCAAACAATAATTTTCTCATTGAAATTTCTTTGATGCTTCAATTCTGGTGTTTTTCGGTACGTTTTTTTTTCCAACTATTAGAAACATATAGTACTGCTCTAGGATATGAGGACTATAATTTCCATTTATGAATGTTTAAGTGACAAGTTGATACCCTCATTTATGATTTAAAAATTTTATAATGTCTTTTACTAAATGATTTTTTTTGAAAAATACATTTGTTTTCTATTAACTCTTATTACACATTTTTAAGCCAAAACATGAAATAAAAAAAATGATTTTTTAGCTTGGTTTGGTAAACAATTATGTTAATGCATATTGTTTCGAAAAGCAAGAATCATTTGTTTTTATATATCAGCAACAAAATAGAAGCATCTACAGTAATTAAAAAATTGACAAACGAAAATAGTTTTGGAACCCCGTAGAAAATGAATGTTGGTAATGAAAACTAAGTCAGAAGAGTTTGACATTCTTTTTTTTCTCTTCAGTAGACAAAATTAACAATTATAACAATATTGCGAATAAAAATGAAGAACCGAAAATTTAATCTCTAATTTTAATATTTTATACTTAATGTGAAATAAACAAAAATATCTGTAGGATACTAGTACAGATTTAAAGAGAAGCAGTGCTAATCCCTCAACTTCTCTTTATTTTGTTTAAATTGAGATAATTTTTGATATTAAAAAATGGCATTTGCATTATCACATTTTTTTTAATATAAAGAAGTAGCTGGTGAAAAAGGGCATTTAACAAGATTCTAATCAATCTTTTTGGCATTGGGCTTAACAAATTTCTCAGTCGTTTCAAACCTCATTTTTCAAAAGCAAAATTTTCTGTTGCACACAAATTATCACACATTTATTGCGACATGATCTAGAGAAGGAATGTGCAATTTATGCGTATTTCAAACAAAAGCGAAAAATCTAGAATATTACTTATCATGCACGGATGGATTAATCTTTGATGCGAAAAAGAGCATTTTGTGTTTCATTGGGCGTAAAGTTACGTGTATATGTGATTTTTCTGCAAGAAACCATTCATTCACTCTGATGAAGACTTTTTTTAAGGTACTTAACTTGAAAATCGGATATTTCATACAGAAGAAATGTTCTGTGTGAAATTAAATGATGCTATCGACGTGTTATTTCATACAAAAGTTAAGTAAGCAACTTTGGTATAGTAGTGATTTGTGTGAATTTGTATATTTGATATTTCAAAAATTACATAGCTCGATTTATTTACAATATCATCGAGCTTTGTTCCGAATTCGTATGTCTTAATACTTATATAAGTAAAAATATTCTATAGTGTTACTATATTCGATTAAAATATCTAGAGGAATTTGTTATAAATCTTGCTTCGTGTGCAAGTACAATAAATATTAATGCATGAACTTCATGAAAAATATTATCCGAAATATTTGGGTTATTTAATTCGTAAGTTATGGTTCTCAAACAGCTTGCTTCCTTTAGTAGCATAATTATTAAATGTACGAGTGTACTGATGAAAAAATGAAAACATTAATATCTTATAATATAATTTAAATTGAATATATATATATATTTAAAAATTAAGCATTAATGATGCTTAAATTTTAGAGTAATTAATAATTGAATATATTTATTTAATAAGAGAGAGAGAGAGCTTGATTTTCTCACAAAATCAATTCTGTTTCATCAATTTTGTGTTAGATATCAGGTAACATAACATCACTTTTCAAATAAGAACGCCATCTGAATAAAATTTCTAAAATCACATTTTTTTAGGTATGTACAATCTAACACCCAATAGTTACAAATTTTTGTAAAATATATAATCAATCATAAGCTTCTTAATCTAATAACAGATTCAAAATAATTCCCTTTCAGATGGCGATCCTATACCCAATCTAAAACTAAAAGGTCTCAGATTACTCTAAATTCTTTTACAAACAGTAACAAATTTTGTTCTGATAGTTTAATAATTATATTTTACATAAATTATACTTTTACTAATACAAGTATCGTGGGAAGAACCTTTAATATTTGTACAGATTACTGGTTTACTGTCACAGTTGTTAAAAAAATGAACTTTCAAAAGATTAAGGAGTTGCTTAGAGTAGGGTTTTTTAGTGTCTTAGTAGATTTATGCTATTTATTTCTCTGTTATATGTTTCATTTTTTTGATTTGTATACCTAATCGTCTAAGTGTCATGTGATGAAATTCATTTATCTTTGACTTCCTTGGCGAAAAACACACAAAAAACTTAATTCATTGATGTCGAATAATATTTTTTCAAGTAATGAAATAACTCATTTGTAAAACCAATCTCATTTGACACTTTAAAATTAGATTAATCTCTCCCAAATCCCCTTAATTTATTCATGACCGCATCACCTAAAGGTCTTTTCAGTTAAATGTTGTACTTTTGCTCCAACCAAAGACAATCCCTTTATGATAGAAAATTAATCAACAACAAGAAGAAAAAAAAAACGCCCTCCTTGAATTACTCAAAGCAAAAAAGGAACAAAATGTTCTAAATAATCGTGGGAAAAGTCTCGCATTAGACAAAACACTCCTACTGTCTCGGTTTCCAGAAATAATTCCAATAAATTCATTTAAGATGGACGTCGTCTGTGCACAGCTTTAATAGTTATTATTTCCCCAGGAAGTTTGAATCGTAGATTCTAAAGTTTCCTTGTAGGTCTTACTTTAAGATTTATTTTCACAGACTTTCTTTTAGCTGGGTGATTTACAACTGCACGTTCTGTAAGACACAATACTCACTGACGCTCTACTGGTTTTGTATCAACTCACTTTTCAAAGATGTGATTTGTCCTGAGTTGGCGACACGTAAAGTGAAAACTATATATAGACAAAGAAAATAATAGAAGTTTTTAACTTACTCATGCGAAAAATGTTTATTTTCGCAATGTTTTTTTGTTCATGTAGAGATATTATCTTATTGTACTATGTCTTGGATAGGTTTTTACTCAGCAAGTGACATACCTAAGCAGATTGTAAAGTAGTACTAGATATATGACCCCTGGAAAATATGAAACCGGCGTCGATTTTTTAGATAGTTTATATAGTTTGTTTTAGTGATTCGACTTTTTATTGCATTTCTAAGCGGTATTTTTTACTTAAACCCATAATCATTGTACTCGTAACTATGTATGATTTATTTTATTGCACTGCGGGAGATTCCACTTTGATAAAATCATATCTTACTGCGTTTTATTTTTTGGTCGCAATCCATTACTTCTTTTAAAATAATGTACTCAACGTATATTTCTCTTTTGGTTTTATTTTAAAATTGCTTTCATCACTCGTTTAAAGTACTTATTCTGTCTTTTCTCAAAAAAATAATTCTTTTTTATTGACTAAACTTGCTGAATAAGACAACGGATCCTCAGCATCGAAGCTAAAACCCGCATGAAAAAAAAAGTTCCACATTTTGTACTCTTAAAGTTTTCTACAAACACATCTTTATAATATATACAAGTATTTTTACTCACAAAACAACTAGCTAATAAATTTATTTTACCACACTCTCTAATGATTTTAAAATAGATAAAATTGGCATAATACATATTGTCAATACATCTTTTGGCTTAGTTTTTGTTAATGTCGTTCTGTAATAACGTGAGTTAATTATTAAGGCAGATTGGGCTGAAAATAGGAATTAAGATAGTTTGAAAGCTTGTAATTTACTTTTGCTTACTTAGTATATTAATGTAATTTCTTGATATGTAGATCTTTGCAAAATACCCACAATATCTGAAAATGTTAGTGCCCATTAGAGTGGTTTTGGCAATGGTAGCGTTGTGATCGCATTTCTCAGAATTTACAAGGTTAAAACTTGATTACACGAACGTCAAGTTTAATTGGGTCAGCTTTAATCCCAGCTGATGTATCTTAACGTGATTTCAAAGTATCCGCAAAGTGTATAAATTTTGAAAGTTAGATCAGGAGTATTGAATTAGGAATTTTTCTGGATTTATGGGGTAAAGGAATGTGAGGAAACATTTCAAGATTTCCCTGAATTTTTATGTAAAAAGAATCGACTTGTTATTATTTAATGACAGTTAATTAGACCCCGCATTTTCTTTCTTAAATAAATATACGCAAACGATTAAAGCAAAGTATTAGTCTCTTGTTCTCAAGAATACCGCACTTCAATTTAATTTTCAGATTCAAGACGAAACAAATCTTTCCCCACTCATAAATTTAAATAGAAAATTTAATTTTAAATTTAAAAAAAAATATCTGGAATTTCTTATACATTAAATGCGTTTATGTATTACAATAATTACGAATGTTTCTTATTAATTATTACTATTTTATGTTTTTTATTAATTATTTTTCTATATAGCTTTTTTGGTTTTCTTTATATTTTTATTTTATACAGATATATTTTTTTTATATTTTTATTTTATGCGAGTATATTGAGATAGGTGCGTGAGAGAGGAAATCCATCCGAAAAAACTGCTCGTAGCCTCCATCCAGCTTATAAACGTCACACTGAAGAAAAACACAAGGGCGATTGGTGATGACTTCATAATTATGAACCTCGGTCGAGTGAAGAGGATGACACCTGAGTGGGCATCTTCCTCTCCAAACTTCCACACCACGCCAACACGAGATCATAGAATCCCTACCAGATTTCTTGTACACAAGCCCCGGCGGTTCTTTTGCGGCATCAGGCTTCGAACCTACGACTCGATTGAATAAACGTCGGCCGCGAGTTTGCGACAATGACTACTAGGTTAAGAAAAAGATTAAGAGTTCTCATGTTAAATGTTATTTTACTCTTTTGACCCTGATTAGGAAGTTTTATTTCACTTAGAATACTTTTGGAGAAATAATTCTCAAATGATATGAAAAAATTGTGAACCGAATCCATTTATTATACTCGCACTCACTCACGCTCGCATACACATGCACGCACACACACATATATATAATTGGATGTACTCATAAACTATCTAGCAATCCATCCAAATATATGCTTTTACTGTCGAACAAAAAAGGAACCACATTTTGAATTCTATATAATCTAATTAACAAACCGCAGTATAATACAGTTCATTGATATTAGAAGCGATAAATCCAATTAAAAGGATAATTTAAATCAGTTTTATCTAACTCCATCAATTCCCACTCATTTGCGCCAACGCGTGGCTAGTCGGCCAAACCCGTTGAAAAAGAATTGTGGTGGCTTTGGTCGACACCAAGCTTTAATGAAAACTTTTGTGTCGTCGTACGAATGAAAGTGACGCTCTTTGAGGTGCTCTTTCATATTTGGAAAGAAGGGAAAATCGACCCCCCAGTAACCTTTAGCGGTCGGAACTGAATGATATTTCGCTGCTTTAACCTCATCTCCATGTAGGTCGCCCTCTTCTTTAGTTCTCAATATACTAGAGGCACAAAAAATTTATTAAATAGAGGACATATATAGCTTTCAAGAACAGAAAGATATTTCAAAAATCGGCTGATAAGTAAAAAATATATATTTATGGCTATGGAGTCATTATTTTTCAATCAGACTTCTTTAATTTACTCCCTCCAGAATTTTTATGAGATAATGTGAGCAAGAATTCTTCATAAAATAATAAAATGAGTTACATCTTATTGAATCTCCAATCTTCGTGCTGGCTTGGTATGGACATTTGCGAAAGGAAATATTCAGATGTCAACTTTAACATTACTCCCGGACAAATGGCTGAGATAGCATTTAGAATCGGGCAAATCTAAGTGCGTTTAAAATGCTAACAAATATATTCCTATTTTACATACTTTTTCAGAACAAAATTAAAGTGAGCCAAAAAATTAGCCAGATCATTTTGCTTTACGAGTAAAATATACAATACTTTGGCGAGAAAACAGATTTCTTTTCTTTCAACTCTTCCAAGAAATTTCCTTCAATTCCGCCAAATCTTCTACTCCCTCATTACGGGTGAAAACTCTAAGGAATCAATAATCTCAGCTGAAATAAAAATAGAAATGTGTTTCACTGTTTCCGAGCACGGGTAATTAATCTTACTCCTCAAGGACGCAGTCGCCAAATTTTTATCAGCTTTTGGTGGGGAACTGGGTCTCTGGGCAGCTGACGCTGTTTTTATTTTGGAACTAATTCGAGAAAAATCTGAGGAAGTAGTGACAATTTTTACACGAACCTGTACTCAGAGAAGGAGACCAGGGTCCTTGGAAAATGATGCAGTTTAGTCAGAAGGAGGAATAAGGTAGTATTAATTATGTGGGCTACTTATTAAGAATAAGAGAAATGGATCATTATGGAAATTGATTCTGAAGATGACATTTTTATTTATTGAGTATTAAATGAGCAAAATAGCGAAGGAAATTTTTATAATTGGTACAAATTGTTTTGGCTTTGCAAGCTCATATTTAAATATTATCAATTTCTTCTTTACTGCTATCAAAATAATTTTCAAAGAATGGTTTCAATCCCATTAAACAACAACGGAGGGGGGCAATTTTTAGTATTCCTAACATCATTAAGATGTAATCAGTTTGTTTTACATTTACAATCTTTTTAACGAGCCATATATATATATATATATATACGTAAAGATATTAAGGCAAATATTTATATAATATCTAATAAAATTAGTTGAATTTAAGAAAAATAATTCGAAATAAAAACCAACGTTTTTATATGGTGGCAAAGTTTATTAAAAAAATTATTAAAATATTAGTTAAAACTGGTCACAAATATCTTAATATTGCATGGTTAGGCAAATAAGAATGGTTCCCAAAATTTCAGTGCTCTAGCTTGATGGGAAGTTGGTTAAATTAACAATAGACAATTTGATGATACACATACATACAGACACACACCAAGTGAAATACATAACAACGTTAAAACTAACTAAAATTAATTAATCCGGTAAATTAAATAGTTGGAATACAGTTTAGTCAAACCACTCTTGGAGACAGGAATTATTTGGCGGTATTTTGCCAAATGTTGCTAAATTGGTCCGCGACGCGGACTTAACATTCAGCCAAAAAAATAATAAAAAATTAGCCAAGTTTAGCAATTATTCAAATTGCGCCAAGTGATTGGGCTAAACTGCATTATTTAAAAAATATGAGTTAAAACTTGTCGCAAACGTCTAAATATTGCATTGTTAGGCGAGTACGAACGATTCCCAAAATTTCAAAGCTCTAGCTTGATGGGAAGTTGGTTAAATTAACGATCGAAAATTTGATGACACACACACACACCAAGTGAAATTCAGAAAAACGTTGTAAAATAACATACAATCAGAATATTTTAGAATAATTTACTTGGTTTTTCTTTTTCTTCCAGTTACACTCGTTTTACATCTAATTTGGTAATTGGAGCCATGAAAGTCTAATTCTTAAAATCACCATACCTGAGACGGATGTCCCCTCGAGACTTGCTTTCTTTAAGCACGAGTATCATAATCCCAATATATCTTAGTAATATTTTTCTTTCCCATGGGACTTATTGTCTTTGGTAAACATGGGAGGCACTCCTCTGGTATACCAAAGGAACTCTTAACTATTTTCGATCTTTCTTCTTGACAACCTAGTTTTCTCTTTTTTCATATTTTCCAAGCGTTCAGGCCACAATTACATCTTGTTTGGCGCAACATAGTCACATCGGGCTCTGGCACTATTAAATTCCACCATTACTTCTTCACTCATCCCGAGGTGGATGACGTTCTTATTGTGGGTTCAATTCCTGATTAATTTAAGATTCATTGAGCAAAATATAGAGAGGACGGCTATTTTGTAAATGGAACTCTAAGGGAATGACCTAAGTTTGATTGATTCTCAAAGTCCTCCCATTATAAGGTGTGGAAATTAGAGGTAAATATTCAAATGTTACACTTGTCATATGACCATGGCTAAAAATTGCAAGGTGTTGAGAGACACAAAGAAATAAACACAAGTACTGTATGCACAACTTTTTCTGAGTATCACAAACATGACAAGATTATGATAGCCGGCTCGGGCATAGAACAGTTACCGACATGGACTGAGAACAATTGCAGTTATCGACTCGATCGTAGAATTACTGTTGATATACTTTGCTGCCGATTCAAAACTCCAGCCCGTTCCAGAGTTTTTCGTGTTATAATAGTTCATATTCTCGGTTTCTAATTACCGGTGTGAGTCAAACAATTATCTGTGCTTTTATAGGTGCTTTTACTCGTTTTGATTTTCAAATAGCAGACGATCTAAGTTATTGATAGTGTGAAATCAATTTAATAAAACGATCTCAACATTGCCAATAGCCCTGTCTGTCACTTCTATGTGAAGTTAATTTTAAATCCCTTAATTTTACCCACCAATGATGTATCGAATTGAAGAATAGGTGTTTCCGCATGTTAAATTGAACAGGTAGAGAGTGGAAATTAGAGACTGAGGTATCAATTAAATTGTCGCAGCGGTCATTTTGACTGTTTTGAGGAATGAAACAAATAATGAGGCTCACATAAAATAGTTCTCGTATGACTCCAAACCACAAATAATTAACTAATTTGGTAATTTAACAGCAATTTCAGATTACTAATCATGTTACTGGGCTGATGTATGTTAAATCTTTCAGGACTCACATTGGTATAGAGTGGTCTTAGAAAGTAGAGTACAGGTTCAGATGTCTACCTCATCGATTGATTGTTGTACAAAATAACAAAGCATATCGAATGCGGTGTTAGCAGATCTTTGAATCAGACGAATATAAAATAAGAAAATCCTTCAATGTGCTTTATTTTGCACACAATTTAGCCACCAAAATAGCTAATTTTTAAAAAAATTATTAAATTATCTTTTTAAATATTAGATTTAAAGCCAACGATAAAATATTGATGTGGACAATAATATTTTTTCAGATAGTAAATTGAAAGCAAACGATAAATTACTTAACAGAATGCATTTTAAGTAAAATGTTATTTTTATTGCCGTAAAATAAAAATAAAAATTAATTTCATTGCTGGTGAAAGAAGGCGTCAAACACTTTTACAAGGCACAAACACTTTTACGATAAAAATTTTCATCACATTTTTTTTTTTTTTGAAAATTATGTTCATTATTAATAAAAGCATGCAACATACAAAAAAGGAAAAAAATTTACGATAAAATTTTGAAAAGTATACGAGTGATCTTTTTGTCTTTGACTAAAATAATAGCCATTTTGATGGCTAAAATGCCAGAAGCATTTAATAAACAAGCAGACTTATGTTAATATTGATAAAACCATCCGAAGTCGATTTGAACATTGCAGATCGGAAATTATCTTCACTTCCTTAACTCAAAAAAAGTTATTATCTTACATATTAAAATATGCGACACGCATTAGCAACTTTCACATTTTACTTTATGTTATATAATCTATAAAGATGCTATGCTTATGATTTCGTTGTAGAAAGTTTATTATGGTTTTTCATTTCGATGTGGAGTCGCATGTAGAATATGAATTATACATAAATACTTAGAACGAGTTGCTTTATACAATTTCAGTTAATCTTACACAATTAAAAATTATTGATTAGTTATGTGTTAGTTAACTTTAATCTCGTGAAATTTCGATTACATGAATCGTAGTGTTAAATTTTCAGCCATACATTCGAGATAAAACAATAATTGCGTTTTATTCTCAGTTTTTCTAAACGGTTTCATTTAATTTACAGAGATATGTTGACAGTACTTGCGTGACTTATAGGCAAGCTTTTTTAGTTTTTCATTTCATATGTCGTCAACACATGATCTAAAAATTTTATAATAAATCCCTTTAATTCTCTAGTTATTCTTGTTTAGTAACAACAGAATTATTGTCAGAAGTTACATTCTAGTTAGCTTTATTTTTGAAAATAGATCTAATATCTTATCACAAGCAATTAATGATTATAGTGTTTAATGCAACTTAAATTGTTTCTTATTAAATGCAATTAATAATATAGTTATCCTATTTTTATTGTAGTAATTCTAAAACGTAATTTTTTTTATTGAGAAATTTTGTGCAGGTACAGAGCATTTTTAGAATTATTTTGCATAAACTTAGCTTCACAAAATTTCCATTAAAAGCAACAATTTTCAGAATTAAAAAAAAAAAAAAAAAGGATCATTTCTTTCTAATACCAGCATCTTTCCCGAGTATTTCATCTTCGTCCTACATTTATTTATTTATTTTAATTATCAAGGAATCCAAACTTTTTGGAAATAGAACTGCGAAGTTCCGAATCCGCACTTATTCAAGTAGAACCTCCTTCGTCTCGAAATATCTAATGCAATCACAGTCTCCTACATCCTCACTATTGAAAAGGACAGAAAATAATAACAGTTGGAAGGAAGAATGAAAAAAAAATCCATTGAAACACCGTTATTTTATAAAACGCTCTTTCTTAATGTGGTTATTTAAATGACGTTTTAAGAATCGCTTAGATATTCCAGGCAGCTATTCCTTCTATTGTTTGTCTTCCCCTTTCCCTTGTTTACATATTCTTAGAAAATCGCAAATTCCCTATCTCCTTGTTCCTCTATCCCTTTGTTTCGGCTTTATGCTAAGTAGGAAAAGCAGCCATATTGCTTTTGTGCCCTCCAGTTTTCTTTGTGTCTTTATGATTATAGTTTCTCTTCTCGAATCTCTAATAATGTGGGTTTGTTGACGATGTGTTTCCAAGTTATCCCTATTTTTTTCCCCCGTGAATCTTCTTTTCTCCTTTTATTTTTCCCTGTATCCTTTTATTGTGGACTGATAGTTCTAGGAAGGTGCGTTTTCTCTTATTAATATTCTTTGGCTTAAGGTGCCAGAAGGTATCTTCAGTGAGTTTGTTCAGTCTATTGAAGAATAATATCAAAATGCAACTTTCTTTTTGTTTCATTTTTGTTTTCTTGATGAAGAACACTTGATTCTCTCCGTTATAAATGGAATGCCGTTGTAGAAATTAATAATAATAATTAAATGGAATTTTTTTTTCGAAACTTCATCTTTTATCTTCAAGATTGTGAACAATTGGGTTGGAAATTGAATTTAAAATATTCGTATACATTGTACATATGTTATGCTACATATAGGCTATAAATAAAATATTCCACGATATCTTTGAGGAAGTAACTGAAATGTTTTTTTTTTGTTTATAAGAAAATGTTAAATATTTTTATTGATTTGTAATCTCTTTTAAAAAAATATTTAAGATACAGAACCATTGCCTGACAGTTTTTTAAAAATAATTCCACTTCAAAATTTTTAAAAAAATAATTTCATAAATAATCAAATTCAGAACTATCGTTTGAGAGTTTAAAAAAGAAAACAGAAGTACGAGATTACTTATAAACGTAATATCAAAACTGAAGAAACAAAATTATTACGTATTTAAAAAAACCCAGATATAATGGTTTATTTTATAATAGTTGATATAGAAGAGAAAACAAACTATGGTGCAATTCTTTTTAACAAAACAGATTTTAATTATTGTTTATAATAAATAAAAATGCATCATTATCCACAGTTATTGAAAAACAATAATTTGTAGAAGGTATAATTACATTTTTTCCCCTCTGAGATACCTCCCATAACATAAGTTTATAAACTTTGACTTTTTAAACACTCATGACACCTGTCTTCATTAATTTTTTTTAAATCTTTGAAGATATTTATTCTTTACACTGAAATATAGCTTTTTATAGTCTTAAATTATACTTGAAACTTCAGTCTAATAGAACTATCTTAACTCATGATAATTAGCCATTGAAACACATTTTAATACATAATATTTTACGGCTTTCTTTCCCAACTCATTTCATCTCTATAAACTTTCTTTTTTACTTCTGTATCTGATGTTATAATGACATATACATTATGTAACGCCATAATAAAAATCTAGTAAATTATATACTAGAATATTTTTAATATATAAATGGTACTTAAATGATTAAAACTCCATCATAGTTTTTGATGTGGTCATTAGTCTATTTCGGAAAGTTAAAGTAGACTAATAGTGACTTCCCTTTTTATACCATCTGTTTTTCGAAGCTAATCCAATATTCTTTATTTTTCAAGTGTGTATGTTCGTCTGTATTTCTGAAACAATTTCAATGTATTAAATTATTATTTTTATAATAAGTTTTATTAATATGTGAAAATTGAGATAAGCGGGTTTTTTAAAAACTAAATATTTATTTTATTCTAGACATTAACTGTTAAAGTTATTGTTTAAAAATATAACAGGTAGAACTTATTAGAACACTTTTTTTATTTAATATAAAATTAAAATTTTGAGTTACTGAAAAATAAATTTTTAACTGCCCATAAAACAAAATATTAAGAAGTTAGTTCAAAGCTTTTTGATGTCAGTGCCGTCTTTTAGAAGATTTTAAATTGATAAATAAACAACATTTCTATGTTTAAAGATTGATAGTACTTCTTTTAATATTCTTTTTAATGGAAAAAAGAAATTTCAAAGATTACCAGGTTTAACGTATTCTTGGAGAACTGAAGAACGCATTCTATAAAACACTTTTATATTTTGAAATTAAAAATAATTTTTAAAACTGTGTAGCATATTCTATAAAATTAAATAAATTTACTCATAAATTCACTCAGTTATTCAGTAAATATATTATACAATTTTGAGGTTGTCTTCAACAAATATCCGAGAATAATATCAAATTAGAAGCTTGAAATATTTCTTATTGCATACAGATGTTTCGCATTAATTAAGTACTTTTTCAATTTATTAACATACAAGAGCAAATTTTAAACAATATTTTAAAACACACAATTTAATCTTTTTTCAATGAAGCAATCTTTTTTTATATTGTGTTCCATAAAATTCATCTCTCTTCATCTCTATATGAAATTGAAAACACAGTTTGCATTAAGGTTAAAAATTGGAATTGTTATTGAATGTTTTTTGTGAATTCTAAATATATGATACATCCACGTATACGTGTCTAAAATTCACCAGCTCAAATTAATATTTGATCAATTTTCAATCTAAAAAATGTTCTAAATTTGACGTACTTTAACGAGATTTTAAAGACTGTCTTCACATCAACTGTTTCGAATCAGATGCCACGCTTGAAACTCGTTTTTAGATAGGAAAATATAGCAAAATTAAGATAATTTTATATCTTTATAATAAGTACTATACCGTATATTATGATTCAAACATAAATTATTAATGTTATAAAACTTGTAGTTCTTTATAGGATAGTAAAGATAAAATGGAATAGTAATATTTAACCATTTTCTCTTCTTCAGGGGCTTGACTTCTTTGGGTTGACTACTTTTGGTTTGGTAGATGTGGACTTCGAGGCATCTTAGTGATCTTTTTCTTTCCCATGGGGTAAACATGAGTGACGTGCCCCCAGGATACTTTAGCGATCCTTCTCTGTTTTCGACACTTCTTGCCAACCAGTTTTTTTTATTTCCCCCCATTTTACCTAACGTCAAGATCACAGTTTCACTTTATTTAGTTCAGCATAGCTATATCTGGTTCTTGCGGCATCAAATCTCATCATCACTCATTCCAAGAAAAAATAATGAAACTGCTGCATGTTAAATTCAATTCCTCTTGGATATTGTCATGATTAAATTTAAGACCATTCAGGAAAGTTTAGTTTTCCCTCTCGTCATTTGATTTAAAATTCTGAGGTCAGTAAGCAATAACTATCATGACATCGAACTGCACCCCGAAATTTCCATTTGACTTGGTTTGGAAACCAGAAGAGTGAGGTATTGTACTCTTCAAGAAACCGAGGGATTTTTTTAAAAATCAGCTTAGAGTCCGTTGCCAATAACTCTCTCATAACTTTAGAATTGTGTTAATTCCAATCAAATCAACTCAAATCTCATTTGATGTTAAGTGGTAATTTGAAAAATGACGTACTGGTTCAAGTTTGTCGTCGTAATCATGGAATTGTGGATCAAAGGTATGTGATGGAGATGATGAATATCCAGATGTGGTTATGCTATGCCAAACAAGATATAACTGTGATCTAGGCGCTTAAAAAAATGGGAATTAGCTAGAAATTAGTTAACAATAGTCAGAAATAGAGAAGGATTGCTAGGGTATCTCGGGAGTGCGTCACCCGTGTTTACCAAAGACAGTAAAACCCATAGGAAAGAAAAAAATCACTAGGGTGTCTCGGGTTCGTGATGCGCGAACTTGCCTAAAGATGACAAGACATTGAGGGGTTATATTTATGAAATCAAGTACGACATAAATATGATCAACACAAACAAATCATGTAATTTACTAAGAAGAAGTATAATGATAACTTGATTGCGTTCGTTTTGGAGCAAAAAAAAGGTAATGCTACGAATTTATATCACGATATTTAGCATTAGACGAAGATAACATTACTTTCCCAATAAAACAATTGTTTTGGTCAATGTTCTTATCCTTACACTGAATCTGATTTTAAACGCCTAAACTTTCTCTTCGATGCTAACAGAACTAATCATGTTTCTCTACTGCTTTGTCTATCCAACACTAATACTGTTTCAAGGCGATCCAACTTTCGAATGAATCATCTCCCGCTTGCATCCTTTTCTCAACCGAAACTTCACCACGGCCAAAACCAAACCTAATTCTTCTACTCAGTTCCCGCAATTTCGTAATCCCTTGACATTTTAAGACTTTAAATCTCATCTAGAATCTCTCTGTAACAATATAGCTCAGGTGCCCTCCGTAAATTGCTTCAACTGCCTCAATCCAGTTGAACGTTATTGCCTGGAATCAAAGCTCCCTTTAAGGTGCGGTGCCTTGCGCAACTACAGGTATAGCTTTCGAGAAAATTGGCTTCTGGACTCATGCAGGTAGGACGATGCTCTCCTCCCCTGCTGATATGTTCCGGGCCTCTCACCCATGGGGGCCCCCACATGGGGGTGCTGCGTTGGGGTGGATTTTTTTCCCGCTTTTTTTCTTCTTTTCCTATCCCCTCTCTCTATCTTTTACGCGTGCGAATCGTCTTAAAAAGTTTGTGGCGCATTTTTCACTTTTGACCTGGGGAGGTCACTCATTCAAGATGCTCGATTGAGAAAGATTTGACTTTTTTTTTAGAAAGAAATGTGTGAAAAATGCAGTTTCGGGATGCATCTTCAAGGGCAGGTGGGTATCTTGTGGTTTTAGAAACATTTTTAGGGGTTAAGAGCCTTTAAAGCATTTTACTTTCTTTATATTTATAGTGTTCATTGATAAACAGTTAAAAAGTGTGTTGAAGGATACTGTAGACTTCATTTAATTAATGAGCTTAGGACATAAAAAAAAAGTACTGAATATATCGATTATTATTAAATATTTTAATTATAGATTTTTTTAACTGAAACTCGTACAGTTAGTGTATGTGAATGCATGAGAAGAATTATATGATTTTATTACTACCTTTTTTTCCCATAATATTACTTTATGTATATTTAGAGACATTTTTTAGAATTATTTTTTAACAACAAACCATTTTGTTATTAGCTTTACATCAGTTAAACCATTGTCGTTATCAATAGTTGAAGGTGTATGTGAGAGATCTTCAGATTTTCAAAACTATGAAATAGCTTTAAAATGTCGTAGAAGGGCATCCTTCTTTTCATCTTAGGGTCTTTTTGCTAAAATGATATGGAACAAGAGGTGCAACTTAAACTGATTTTCTCTTAACCTTATCATCGCGTAACAAAGAGGTATTGCTATGCGTTTGCATTTCCCCACTACAATACAATTTTGAGTATCTAATTAAGGAATATTTTTCAAGCCCATTTACTATTTGTTGAGCATTTTTATTATTATTGGTGGAACGAAGACTTTGGATTTTCAGAATGATCCATTATTCCTCAAAATATTGCAGGAAGGCATCTTTCAGTTCATCTTAAGGATTTTTTCGAAGTCACCATAAGATTATACAAATTATTTAATGTAGATGCAATGTAATGTCGGTGAGACCTGTATTCCAAACAATCAAAATTATGGGTTGGTTGTGGTCAAACTGTCCAAAGAAAGCGAGGAGGATCTCATCAAAAGCCATGACGAAGAATTTTTGTAGTGCGAAAGGTGTAATGATCACGAATGCGAGTTACTGAGACTTTGACAACTATCTTAGGAGTCATGATGCTTAATAAAAACAAACCATTTTTATGCTACGAACGCCGTCTCCTTAAATTTCTAATGGCTTACTGAACGAACTTCGTACATCGATTCTCCGTTGCTCGATTTAATAAAGTGTTTCAGTGAAAATCTCTCTCTCTCCCATCCTATTCACTTCCTTCTTCTTATTCAATAATGTTACCTTACATATACCACGATTCTTTTACAAGGTGAGGTTCTCCTACCAAACATCGAAGTTAAATAGTTCGACATATTAGTTAAAGAGAAATGCGCCTAAGAACACTTTATAATGTCAGTGATAATTCGCGAGATAGTGATTGTTTATTAACGTTGCACAGAAAAGCAACATGAGGGCTATTGTAATTTTGAGCCTCGGTCCAGTGACGAATATACCAGAGTTGGCACGACCCTCTTCAAACTTCCACCCATATGAATAGGAAGGATTGGGAACTCCGACCAGATTTAAAGGGATTCAACCTCGCTACAAGGTGGGTTCTTAGTGGCCTCAGCGTTCGAACCGACGACTCAACGAAAACAATGTCGGTCGCAAGTCAGCGACCATGACCTCTGGGCTACCGCGGCCGCTTGATTCGCGAAAATTGAGAATTATCCTTCTTTAAAATAGGCATAATATAAGTAGAAATTATGTGGCAAAATGTTAAATTTTTAAAATTATTATTTATTGTTGTTATCTTTGTAAGTGTAATGTCGGAATGTGTGAATTCAACTTTAACTTTGTAACTATATTATGATAAACCTCGAACAACACAGTTAAAATGCGTCATACTATTCATAGTGGTTTCTCCCGATGAGGAACACCCACCATAACAGACATTTTGTCCCTTAAATAGAAGTGTCCCTTACAAGAGGTCTACCATATATGTTTATTTAGTGCAAAGTTAGGTAAATTTAGTATTTAGATAAATGTGCGTGACTTAAATTTCTACTGCTAGAGTTTGCTTAAAATTTTTACTCTTAGCGTTTTTTATTTTTAGCGTATTGCATTACGAAGAACAATGAATTAAGTATTTTCCTGTAAATAAATATTTTATAAAGAATTAATTATTTAGAGTTAAATTTTCAATCCATTACTTTTTTAAAACTGCGGAGTTTTGCTTAGTGAGATACATTGAAAAACAATTTTTTTTTCAATGTGATTTCTTTGGTTTTTAGTTTGGTGACTCATACTTCAAGGTTTATAATTTTGTAACATTGAGGGACATTGTGCTGATTTATGAATACACTCAAGCTCCTTATCTGTGGTTTTGGAATAGAGTAATTATTAGGACCTAGAGTGCTGAAAACGAAACGGTGAGTCCCTCACCTGTCGTTTCCGTTGCCATAGTAACCACCTCAAGCTAAATACAAGACCCAAGTCACCATGGCTACTCGACCCCTCCAAAATCAATAAAATAAAAAGCTAAACTTTCCTCTCGCACCACCTTCCTACACTTTTCGACCACTCTGTCAAGATTGTCCCATTGATAAGAACGAGAAACATCTATAGGTATGAATAAAACGTGCATATGTCAAACGCAATGGAAACTCGCCAAGTTGGTCGCCAATGGTTTGAGGCTAACTTCATAGGTCCAAAATGGCCTGTAGTGTTGCCACGCTTAATAATGGAAGTTCCGCAGAAGGCAATAAGTAAAATAGGGATCTCGTTTGCGTTGAGGCTCGGATTGGGTGGAATAAAATATTGCCTTTTTTTCCCTTTGCTAATTGGTTTATTTCATCAACCTTTTACTACGCATTAAGAATTAAACATTAAATAAATGCCATATTTAAATTCAGCTCTACATGCATTATATTTTTATGGAATTTATTTATTTTAATGTAATTAAATCAGTTCACTTTCATATCTATTATTTTATCGGCTATTTTTTTTAAAAAAAATACGAAACATAGAAAATTAATTTTCAATTAAAATGGTACATATATGTATTCGAGTTTGTGTGTGTGTGTGACGAAAAATAGGCAGTAATTAATTAATTAATTTTATAAGACTTTCATAACTTTTATATAGAGAAAAAGTATACTATATATATATATATATATATATATATATATATATATATACATATATGACGTTAATTTTTAATTGACTTCATCAGTAATAAGGTATAAAATTATTTTTCATTTATTATTTAGAATTAGTTTACGATCATTATTGTTGTCGCATATAATGCCATTAATTTCTTCTGATTATACACACCCAAACACAATGAAATTCCTGTGGCTTTTATATGTATAACTTTCACAAATTATTTGTAAAATTTTATTAAAGTTGCATATACAAATATTATAGAGGATAGGAAAAAAACTTAACAGTGAAAATGGCAGTGAAAAAATTTACAAGTAATTTTAAACTGAAATTTTCTTGGTAGTTAAGCGTATTATACAAATATGCTCATATTCTTTTTTTTTTTTTATCTCCGATTTATGATACATACATATGCTTGAATCTCTCGAAACATAAACATTAAAAAACATAGTATCCGACTCTATAAGATTAGAAGAACGTGAATAATGTTTTAACATTTCACAGCCGAGCTTAAGGTAATTCAAGAATTATCTTTTTGTATGAATTTCTAATTCTTGATTCTACTTCCACTACGGTACATCTGGAAAGTCTTCATAATTTAAGAAAATTCGTCTGGTTTCATGAACAAAAATTTGATTTATAAATAATAAGCATTAAAAATAGAACTATATTTATAGAAGAAAATAGACATTAAGTTGTGAGAAAATATTCCTTCAAATTCGGATATAAAACATTTTTTTTCCCGTTTTACAGAATTTTAATCATAAACACCTCAAAATTGATTTTAAACAATATTTTTCTTCTATATGTTAAAAATAAAGTCCGTTTTGCTTCATTTCGCTACCAACCTTATGTGAGATATAGAAATATTTGCACAGTTTTCATATCTTTAAGTTCCTGTTTCGTTTAATGAATTCATATACGTGTTTTTTATAAAAGTAAGAGAAAAAAATATCAGATCAACAAATGTATTGAGTAAGTCATCAAACAAAATAATATTTGCCTGATGTTACTCTCATATATGAAGTCCATGACTTCAAATCTACAATGCACATTTGATGACTAATACTGAAAGCAACCGAAACCTAAATGCCATAATCTCGAACGAAGTCATAAGACTATATTCAGTTTCAAAACACCCCGGCGCAATTCAAAGTCATCTTGCGTATCCTTAGCATAGGTTTCACAGTTCCATCTCTACCATTCAAAAGGCAAACACGGCTAAAAAAAATCCCACTCACCATTGTACTGTTGGTATAACTACGGACCCCACGTGGTGAACTGTCACAACAATTTGTCTCGTATAATACCCGCGAAACCACCCCTCCCAAAACGAGGAAGAGAGGGGTCATGGGAGGGGGGCATAAAAAGTATAAAAACAAACACGCAGCCACAAGCCCAGGTGTGAGAATTTTCGTAAAAGTTCCTCATTGTACAATAGGGTCTGCCTCTTGGACTAAGCTTTTTTTCTTCTGCTTGACAAAAGTGCTATTTATTTCACGGGGAGGGACTTTTCTTCCGAGGATAGAAGTCAAATAAAAAGCGGGAGGACAAAATATCAGAGAGGAGGTCACCTGTTATTGGCGATTGGGAGGTCATGGCTTAGCTCTTGGAGGATGGTTAGACGTAGAATTTTGCTGTGGAGAGCAGATGTAATCCGGAACATGCATGTGTATAGAATTTGTCATTTGAATGGGACAGACAGAAATGTAGTGGAATGTATTCATCTTGAAATATTTTGGGTATAAACTATTGTAAATGGTGAATTCTAGTGTTTTTGGCATGACATAAAGGAAAGTGATAAAATGTACAATATTTGAGAATCCATTAATAATTTCTTATAATATTTCAGATTATAATAACTTTAACCTATACTTGAGGAATTCATTTATTTCAGAGTTGACCTCATGCATATATGTGTGTGTGTGTGTGTGTGTGTGTGTGAAGAAAAAGCCCGTTATCACCTTACTTTCTTCTTTTTAGACGTACTTTCTCTTTTGAATACCTTCCAATTTTCATGTGCGTATTAGCTTCAGTTTTATTTTAGCTATAAAATCTTCTTTCGTAGGGTCCTTGCTTGTAATGCTAACTTCAAGACCCCTCTTTTGAAAAATAGAAATTTCAGGACTTTCCCGTTTCTTTGTTCAAAAGCTGGCACTACCATTACCTCTTCGTTTCTTGCTTTTCCTTATATATCTATATATCATATATTCGAGGATATCTAATTTCTTTGAAATATTTCGATTCTTCAACACAATGGTAAAATTTTGAAAATCGAAATTATACATTTATTTAACACGAGAGGTAAAATTATATGGATATGGTGGACTCGGCTTAATGTAAGTCCACTCGATTCCCCAGGAATTTCATTTTAACTACTGTAGCCTTCATGATCTTAATATTTGGAAAGTACGTGATTCCCCTTTACGTATCTGAATGAGCTTTCCTTTCCCAATAGGGTTTTCTGTCTATAGTAGCTCGGGTGATGTGCCTCTAGGATTCCTTATGGTCTTATTTTCTATCAAAGTTTTTCTTAACTATTTCATCTTCCTTCCTCCAATGTTTTTATCATAAATATATGGTTTTCCTGTACATTAGTTTTCGGGCAATTTGACTAAGTATAGCTATTGAGGGAATGAAATCACTTACCACAAGTAAGCAAGCTACAGATGGACTCGAATTCGCAGTTAGACTTCTTTAACCCATACTTGTCCTTGAACCAGGTAATCAGTGAACACTTTAAGTGATTGTGAAGATCACAATTTCCATCCCCCAACCTCTTTCCTTTTAGATATGCTTTAGATCTTTTATGTAGATAAAAGCTACATTTATTATTATCTTTCTTTAATCCCTGGAATTTTAAAATGGCTGGCTCTCATCACTATATCAC
>BMAW01094536.1:37471-125139 GCA_019974015.1 Nephila pilipes
GAAGTAAATCATGACCCAATATTTTCATATTTTTTTTTTCTTTTCAATTGCAGCTAACTTATATAATTGTACGATCTAACGATGAAGATATCTACTAATTGTAACGTTATTCTGTGACACCAAATCTAAAAATATCGAATCTCTATTAGACCGGTTTGTTTATCATTTCGTTTACTTTTGTTCCTAATTGCTGCTCTTAATTGCAACTTGATCACATAATTGTGACATATCACCTTTCTCCCAGCTCAATTTATAACCCCTTTTTCGTATATTACCACAAATGTCCCTGGACCGAAGGTAAATTGGCGCCCTTTGAAGGACGACGCATATGAGAGAGAAAAAAAAAAGAAGCAACATAACACAGCTAGGAGCTATTTGAAAACATCGTGTCTTTCTGCGCACATGTTTCTACCCATGTTTCCTTGAAGAGTGTTGCGATGTTTAAGAACTTTTAACGTGTTTAAGAACAGTGATAGAAAAGAAGGCAGCAATGTTTTCAATGGACTTTTTGCTTTCTACATACCCTTACGATTTTATTTTAAAATCGTTTCTGGAATATTGATTGATTATTGCTTTATTTAGCGTATTTTTGATGAAGAATTCATTTTTTCCCCCATGTATGAGTCAAATGTAATGTTTCTCAGCTGATGATACGCGTAACACCAAGTGGTATGTGAGAGACCGTTCAAGAGTATACGCAAATGAAACAGTTATAGTGGATCCACAGCTAAAAAAGAACAAAATAATTAAAAAATATTAAAAAAGAATATTAAAAAGTAGGATGTTTTTATTTACATTATTCATTCCTGAAAAGAAGAAATTGCTGAAGCTGGCAATATATACCACTCTGAAGACCCGCTTCAATGGCGGAATGGTGAACCTAGTCAATCTTTTGGGCTCGTCGCAGTGACGAATGCAGATAACTTTCTAAAAACGCTATAATGTATTTGTTGCCGTAGTTAGCACGGGGCTTGTTGAATGGACTGTTTTTTTTTTTTAAATACTTATCTGAAAAATAAATATAGAAGCAAATTAAACGTAGCTGCAGATATGAGTTGTACTTATCCTCTTTTCTAATATTTTCATCTTTTATCTAATTTTTCAAACTTTTATGAAATTTTTAATAAATTGAAACGATTTATTTGTCATTTCAAATAAAAATTTTGATATAACAGAATGAAATTAGTTTAACTCAAATTAGAATATAAGATGTCAAAATTCAGGAGTCAAATTTCATCTTTGTTTTCCATCCGAAACACACAATCATTTGGTAAATTTCAACTGAACTTACAAGTAAAATAACTACAAAATAATTATTATGCAATATTAAAGGGTGAAGAACGATAAATTTCAAGGAATGTGCATCATTTAGGTGCATTGATTTCTTTTTATAGAATTAATACAAGGAAGATAATTTAATATAATTAATACAGAATACAAAAGTCGTTTATTTTCAAACACATACATACAGAAAAATTCAAGTAGACTCGAAAACAAGATTATTATAAATTAGCATTATGTAATATGGTTAAGGAATGGTTAATTCAGTAATTTGTGCACCATTTCCAAGTGTTAACTCTTTTTAATATAATGAACATACTTGAAATTGTTATATTTCTTTCTTAAGAATTGTTTTGTATATCACACCATAGAAGTTATTAACAATTAAAAAGGTTCCAAAACAATAAAATTGATATTGAAATATCTTTCATTCAATAAGGGGCTTAATTATTGCGACTAATATTGGTTTGAATGCCGTAAATTTTCTTAAATAATTACTTTATGTAGATTACACAACATCACAATCTAATGCAATTCTCCGTAATAAAAAGATTGATCTAAAAACTTTTTGTGTACATTATTAATGTAGAATTTATGTCACGAATACTTAAAAGCAACCATCTACCAAACTAGTAGCGTGACGCGATAAGCATGTGGTCATGGTCGTGGGTTTGCGGTCTCGCGAACTGCGGTTTTCGACGAGTCTGGAGTTCAAGCCTTGATGCCATTAAAGACCCGCAGTGTAGCCGGGGCTAATGCGCGTTAAATCTATCGAGGCTCTAAGTCCTCCCATCGGTGTGGTGGGAAAGTTAGGAGAGAGGGTGCGGGCACGGGTGTCATCCTCGTCACTTGACCGAGGTTCAAAATTACGAGGTCCTTCGTCTAGAGTCATCGTGTTGCTTCTAGTGCGACGTTAAAAAACCCCCGATCAACCAAACTTGTAGCTGAGAGAATTTGTCTGTGGGAAGGATAAATAAAATAAAAAGATTGCATAAACCTTCTCCATTTTTTCTGCAAATTTCGGTTGAAGCTCTAGCTTCATATATATTTCAAGGAATATGTTCAAAAATTTTACTCTTTAAAGTTAAAATACTTCATTTATTGTATTTTCTTACAAAAATTATTTCCATTCATGTAGCTAACCATTAATAGATATAAATTATATAGTTGTCCAGCTAGTGATTGTCTTAAATTTCGATGAAAATTAATTCTCATCTTATTGATATAATTACATGTAATTAAAAAAGTTTTTTTACTCAACATGTCAGGGACGAAATTTTTAATTCCTAGCACGGATGTTCAAACCCTCTATAATTTATCTAATATCCGAAAGCCTTCAGAACTTTTTGTTCCCAGAAAATGTGCGACTTACAAATGTTGTATTTCCAGTCGATAACAAAAAAGTTTTCTATATATTTGGACTTTTTTACCGTTAAAAGTTTCCTAGATATTAAGTAGCATATAGATTAGATAACAGCGTAGCTGGACTATAATACAACTTTAATTAAATAATAAATTTGGGTATTAAATATGTTATGCATCATTGGGAATAAATTTATACGTGAATGAATTTGTTTCTTGGTGTCAACTTTATCAGGGGCCACGTCAACCTGGTTGGTTAACCAACAGACGCGTATTTCTTCAATAGTGGGTTCAAGTCTCATATTTTCAAAGACACAAGTGAAGTATATCAAATTTGCAGGCCTCTTGCAGCCTACAGCGAATATTACTGTAGACCAATCAATGTAACAGCATCAAACATGAATTTTAATGAAAATCTCGTAGTTTTTTCACTTTTGAAAAATCTCTATTATTCATAATTATTGATAACGAAACACAACATTGCCAATGCTTTGAATCGACATGCTACAATATTTCCCCCACTAATAGTAGCGGGAATTTTAACCACCGATAAAAAAAAAAATAACTCCCTTAACCTTCTACTGTCTTGCTTTGCAGGCATGATATTAAACATTGAAAATTTCACAGAACAAGAAAAATAGATTTATTTACATTAACTATTAATTTTTACAATTATACTGTACCTGGTAAATTAATGTTGAACAAAAATATTGAGTTCTTATTAATTATTTTATTTGTGCTAATGATTACCTATTTATTTTAAACCTTCGCATTCAGTATATTTTTATTGAAATCATATTGTAGAAAACCTAAATAATAAAAAAAAAAACGCTTACGAGCATATGTATTTCCGAGAAAAATTGGAATGTTAGTGTTTTTGCTATGACAATAAAAGAGATAAAATAATCTACTTCATAAGTAATAATGTCATTAATGTACCAAAGCTATAAAATATGAAACTTTATTATGCACAACATAAATACAACGATATACAAGGTTTGGCTATTAAATAATGTGACTGATGCGGTAAAACATTTTATTTTGATGTCATACACTTATTTACTTTTACCACTTTCAATATACACATTTCCTCTATACCTACAACGCTCCATGCGAATCTTCCATAGTTCGAAACAGTGCTGGAAGTCTTCTTGTCAGCTCCTTCAGGACGCGTGCTGCTTTCTCTTTTACAGCTACAAAGACTCAAATCTTGTTCCCTTTAATACATATTTCACCATAGGAAACAGATAGAAGTCGTACTGCCCAAGATCCGGCGAATAAAGCGGATAGTCTAACACTGGGATGCTGTACTTGGCCTAGAAACCTCTTAATAGACAATGTGGAATGAGCCAGCGCATTGTCTTGATGGTAAAATTTGCCGTATGGATTCTTTGTCGATTCCTACAGACTCAGTAATCACACGAATACTTAACCGATAGTCAAATCGAACCAGATTACCGATTTTTTCGCAATTGTCATCCCTTTTTTGACGTAGTGGGACGACCCGGTCGAAAATCGTCTTTAACGTCTTCTCAACCATCTTGAAAACACTTAAATCACTCAAAAACAGGTGCACGTGAAACAAAAAATAACTCTGATGCGAACAAGGGCTACGGGCACACAGATTTGCTTACAAAAATGAGATGCACTGCATTTGGAAGAGAAGGTTTCACGCTAAACAACTGTCGATCGCTGGCGATTGGAGCATGCGTACTTCTTCTTTGGAAACGTCAGTCTCGTTATTTAACTGTCACATCTCATAAATCACAAGAAATTTATTCTGCGAAAAAAATTAAGAAAAGAAAAACTAACATCGCATACAGGGCGGCAGCGTGACCTTTAATTAATATTAATTCCCCCGTGACAGGTATTTAGTTTGACTCTAATGTTCTGGAGTACTGCGCCAATCCACGTTAAATATGTTGTAACCATAAATCTGTGTGAGGAAATGGAGAGCGGGGTCACACACACACACACACACACACACACACACAACAACAACAGTACACAAGAAACACACTCTCAATACAGATACCAACTTTTCATCTGATCGTGATTCAAAATTATGAAGTGTTAAGAAGACCTTTGAGTTGGGGAGAAATATACGAAATAGGAAAACGTTCAAAAAGCTAAAAAAATCGATTAATAGTTTTCTATTCCACTTTTATTTAATTTCAAAACGCAAACACAATTTTTTCTAAGGAACTTTTAATACTTATCATTAATAATTGTTTCTATCTAACAGTCTTATCTATCCGAAAAAGTTCATGTTATATTTTGTTACGTTAAAGTAAATTAAAATGTGCACGAATTATTAATGTTGCGAAGAAAACTCCTAGTGTCGGATCTGAAACTTATGTTTAATTTAAAGATCAATAATTCGAAGCAATGAAGATAAAATATTTTAATAAACTATTAGTATGACATAACATTTTAGGAATTCCTCACATTAAGTTTCCATTTAATTTATTTTAATATAATGTAATAGTGGTTATATATATATATATATATATATATATATATATATATGATTTTCGATGACAACCTGGACGAAGGTAGTAAGTTGCGTGCTTTAACTGGGTCAACTTTAAGTTCTTATGAAATTCTTTTCTTTTGATGAAAATTGATGCATTTGCGAACATTGATGCATTGATACATTCTTGGTTAGTTTTTGAGTTACGAGTATTTCCATAATCGGGCTTGTATAAATAATCATTGTGAGTTTGTACATTCTGAAAGTTAATTTATTTTTGAGAGACATTTTCGATCTTTTCGAGTGAATTTGTAACTTTCCTCTTGATTTACAGAATGTAGGGGCGATATTTGAGTTTTTGATCCAGAATTATTCGAATATATTTCACTTGGTCGTTCAGTTAATTCTTTTGTTGAAAATGTGAAATTTTTCGCGTCTATTTCTATAATTGAATCTCCTGAATATTTTTACCAGTGATTTATCTGTATTTATTGCTACTCTTTATTTTATAAGCAAAAACTGAAGGTTGAGGTGGTAAATTTTATTTGTTTATGAACGTTTTCTTGGGCGATTTCCTTGTGAAATGATTCCTGTGTCATCTACAAAGATGCAAATTTCAATGTTTTCAATGTTTCAGACGGATGTCGGATGTGAAGAGATTGAATAATAACAGCACGTTAGTAATATTTTGAATTTGATTTAAAAGTCATAAGAAAAAAAAAATTCTACTCTTGAAATAATTACGATAAACGAACTGGTATCACTATTAATGTTAAGAGACATAATTACTTCAGTTCCAGAAATATTTAAGCAGCTTATTCAGTCTGAATAAATAAAATCAGAATAATTTTTTAGTGGGGAGTGTTCACCTAATCAATTCTTAATCAAAACATTATAATTGAAAATTTTACTTATCTTAACTATAGTAAAAAGTACAAGTGAATAAATGGGGTCCGAGTCTAGTACACACACTAAATACATCGCTTCAAACTTGCACGAATAGTGTGCTCATCAATCTTCCTAGTATGAATGAGTGCTTATCTATCTCCTATTTATGTCTCTTTGATACCTCAAATTTCTATCTGATTCACCACACTTGATACATAGTAAAACTAATTTTCATAAGTCGTAGTCCCTTCACATTCTATGTTTTCAATTCAAACAAAATAGCAAAGTAGTCCTAAAGGTTAGAGACATGTGCGGGAAAAACCATTATAAAGTTAATTAAAAACTGTTTTTAAAGAACTAAAAAACAAATGTTTCTTTTTTAAAATTCTGCATTCATTCAACTTTTCTCCTGCTGCCTATTTCTGCCCAACACAAGGTCTACTAAACATAGCCAAATACGCCTCTTAATTTTAAGCAACAGTTAGATTACTCACAGATGGCACTACACGCTGCCCATGCAGGCCACACCAAAGTGATGACTTTGAACACCAAAAAATGTATCGTGTAGCTAGTCTTTTACATTATGAATCTTTTGTAGAAACGACAGCACAGTTCAATTAAAGATTTTGATTGGTTGTTTATTAATGCAACGCTTAGAAGTAACACTATAGCTATTAGAGACGGACCTCGAAATTTTCAACCTCGGTCAAGAGACGAGGACGACTCCTATGCTGCCACCTTCCTCTTTAAACTTCCACGCCACCTCAAGGAAGGACTTGAAACCTCGATATATTTAACGTACATCAGTCCCGCTACACCTCGGGTTATTTGTGACATAAGGGCTGGAACCCACGAATCGAGGAAAATATCACCGGCCGCTAATTCTCGATCAGGACCACTAGGCTACCATCATCACAAAATACTTATAAGAACATAGAGCATCGACACACATAAAAACATTGAGCATCGACATCATTGGGAGAACGTTGAGCATCGACATCATTGGGAGAACGTTGAGCATCGACACACATAAAATGCATCAGCTCCGTTAGTGGCATCAAGATAGATGATAAAGCTGTATCGAACTCACGACTCAATGGAAACAATGTCAGCCGCGGGCCTGCGACCATGATCACAAGGCTACCGCAATCACTTAATTAACGGATCGCCTATCACGAGTGCTATTCCAAGACTACTCGACTCTACCATATCTACAAAACTTTGTGTAGTTACCCAAAAAGTAACCAATGTAGTACAATGGAAATTGTGACAGTACGTATTTATGTAAAATAATTCAATAAATGTGAATTTTAACATTCCGAAACAATAACAAAATATTTTTCAAAGCATTATATTTAATTGTTAATAAATTTCATAATCAAGGCAAGGAATCTTTTTCAAACATCAAAAATAGGAAATAATAATCGCATTTTGAGCAAAATACAAAAGCATTTAAATTTAATACTTTCAATAGAGACATTTTGAAAAATTGCGATTGAAAGTTAAAAATGTATTTTACAGACACACTTGAAATCTTTAAATTCGAATTTTTAATGAATTGCTTACTTTTTTGAACGGAATTAACTTATTTGTCAATAAATCTCATTTGTGAATAATAGTATTAGAAAATCCTCTTTGAAAAGGAAAATAGGAGTCCAGACTTCTGTGACAAAATCTTCTAAATGCAGATTTTATGCATCTTTTGCTGCAGAGATTTGTTGTCTTTGTGATAAAAATCAGTTAATATAATTAGCTTAACCGTGATTTTAATATTAATTAGGAAATTATTTTAACAGAGTAACTATTTCATGAGAACAGCAAGTTAACAAACCGTTTAAATAATTCGAAGATTAAACGAATACTTACTTGTTTGACAGGGATTGTCATTATTTATGTGTTGTATATATTTAAAAATATATATATATATCAATGGATTTGTTTCACTCACAAATATTTTTGAGACTTCTCTTATTTAAAAATTCGCCCTAGTTAACATCAAGAATGCTTTTAAAAATCCTTTAAAAATATTTTCCGGTCAAATTTTTCCTCATTAAAATTTAAATCCTTAAAAAAAAGGATTTGTTTTGTAATTTTTTTCCGTACGAAATAAAATAGAAAATAAGATTTATGGGGCAAAGTTAGGAATAAATGCAGGAATAAAATGTCATTTTCAGTGATTGATTTAGTACCTATCCCGATTATTTTAAAGAAAAATGTTCCGAATTTGCAGTATTTATTTTTAAATTAAGAAGATTTAACCCCTTTTTTTCTGCTATAGTCCATATTAAAAAAACTCACTTATGAATAATGCTACATTCATGTTTGTGTTATCTTATGACGTGATAGCATAGTGGTCATGGTCATGGACTCGCGGTCGGTTTTGTTTTCGTCGAGTCGTGGGCTCGAGTCCTGATTTCACTAAAGGTCCACCGTGTTGATGCACGTTGAGGAGAGTTGAATGAAAAATGCTACTTAATGGTTTCGTCCTGACTACTCAAGAATGAAAAAAAATGGCGAAGCTTTCTACATATATGGGAGCATTTCTACATTTCTACAATAATATATTTAAAAAAAAATTTGAATCAGCACCAGGTTAAAATAATTGGAGACATATTTTGTAATTCGTTTCAAGATTAATTCACCAGAACGTACGGGCCGCGGTAGCCTAGTGGTCAAGGTCGTGGACTAGTGGCCGGTGGTTTTCGCTCAGTCGCGGGTTCGATCCTTGGCCGCCAAAGACCCGCCGTGTAGCCGGGGCTGATGCACGTTAAATCTGTTCGGGATCCAAAGTCCTCCCGTTGGCGTGGTGTGGATGTTAGGAGAGGGGGGTGCCAGCTCAGGTGTCGTCCTCGTCACTTGACCGTGATTCAAAATTGCGAGGTCCGTCGCCAATAGCCCTATACCTATTTGGCTGAGGTCCGTCGCCAATACCTATTTGGCTGAGGTCCGTGTGTGAAAATCCCTACTTACATTCTAAGCTTAAATCCTGTATACTTACGGCTCGTAAAATTACCCAACAAATTTATTAATTTTTTCAAACTTTTATTATATTTCTCAATATTTTTATCTCCCTTACCATGTAGCTATAATTGTATGTCTTGTATATATGTTCCCACCTTTGCCTAATACTTAATTTTTGTTTACGAGTTTGTGGACGTTTTTGTATTGTGCTATTTAACCTGTTGTGTATCTTATTTCTGTGAGAAAATTTCAACTGTTTCTTGTGTTTCTGTCGTGTATATTTTTTGTTGTGCAAATACCTTGTACATTTTGTTTAACCTTTATTTCAAAATTATGTAAATCTTATGTTATTTTGTCAATAAATGCTGAGTGCGGGGGTGATTGTTTCCCGGGGGTCCGGTTTGCAGCTCTAAACCCTTTGGGTGAGCTCGGTCCCCTTGGGTACTCTGCCAATAGCCCTCGTGTTGCTTCTAGTGCGACGTTAATTAAAACTAAACTAAACTAATCACCAGAACGTACTCAAGTGTCTAAAAGCTAAACATAATCGGTAATTATGTGGATAATGAAAGAAATCTAAGTTGGAAGGGCTGGAAATGTGATATGCATGTATAAAACCGTTATAAATTAAAAAAAACAACGGGAAAGAAAGGTAATAATAAATTTTACTATCCAAAGAAAAGAAAAAAACAATTTGAAAGAAAACTAGGGAAAAGAGGAGTTTCTACGTTAGTGAAAAACAAATGAAATAAAAAAGTTAGGTTGCTGTTTAATAAGGTGTGTGGTCATTTTTGACAACTAGGCACACTACAGAACGATTTCTTGTATAGTTATAATATTGCGGATGAGTTGATCGCGGACTCGTAGCAAGTAGTTTTCTTCGAATCGTGCTTTCGGTCTTGATGCCACTTAAGACCCTCCGTGTAGCCGGGGCTGATGCACGTAAAATCTGTCGGGGCCCAAAGTCCTCCCGTTGGCGTGGTTTGGAAGTTAGGATAGGCAAATGCCAGAACAGGCGTCGTCCTTGACAGAGACTTAAAATTACGAGGTCCGTTGCCAATAGCCCACGTGTTGCTTCTAGAGCGACGTTAAAAAAACCAACCAATTCATCCATCTTCCTTGAGTCCAGATCACAGTTACACGCGATTTGGTGCAGTTTCGCCAAATTTGACTCTTTTTGTTCCATAAACCTACTTTCATTCACTTACTAACAGTTAATTTTTGCATTCATATCTCCAGCATATGCATTTATTTGTTGAAAGATATTATCTTCCGTCTAATTTTAACTTAATTATATACATATCATATTATAAAGTTTCGCCGATAAGAAATTATTAAGAAAAAATTATCTTAATATAAGAAATCTTAAGCCATATAATTACACGCGTGGCTTTTCAATCATAACTTCAAATCAAAAGCTCAATTTCCAATCAAAGTTTACCTTCCATAAAGTTCAAGTTCCTAAACCTCTTATCTATCTTCCTTCAAAGTTCAGCAAGGGGAAAAAATGGAATCATTTTACTCCATCAACTTTCTCCCCTTCGATTTTCTTTTAATACAAAGGATATCATTTCATATCCTTTTGATACTTGTACTATGATTCTAAGTGCACCCAAGAGAGTCGAGTCAGCGAATTTCAACACCAACGCAGCACATTTTTCGATCATAACTTTTCCCCACCAGAGACTTTTAAGATCGTTGGGGAGTTAAAAAAAAAAGCACGATATTAAAAGCTCAGTCGGATTATGAACGAACAAATAATGAAAAAGGGGGTAGGTAGTTTCCTTGGGATCTGTTCTGGGAGCATTTTCGAGTCTGCGATTCTTTATGAATAATGAAATGTTTCCTGTTGTTAGTTATCGAAACTTTCTGTTTGGTATTGATGGTTGAACACTTTTGAACTCTTCGCTTTGGAGGATCGTAAACTTTTGTGGGTTTCTTATTGATACTTGCGGGTCGTTAAAATAACCTCAGATGATAATGAAAGGTTATTGATTCTTTTTATCGAAGATATCAGTGAAAAAATAGATTACAAATAGACAAGTTAGGCAAAGTTTGAAATCCTGAGATATTTATAAAACGAGGTTTAGTTCTTAGTTTACGTTTCATAGCAGTATTGGTATAATGAATGCGAAAATATATCATCGCGCGGACAACATTAAGAACTGTAAAATTTTTAAAAGTTTATTATATTTTCTAGGTATTTATGCAATAGGAAAAATGGTCATTTTGAAAAAATCAAAAGGTGCACGACCATCGGGTTTAATTCAATTAAAAATTATTTAGTGGGAATTGAGATTTATTACTTGATTTGGATTACAATCGTTCTAGAACTACGCGAGGCTTATTCGAAATTTTGAGCTATGGTGACGCTACTTAACTGGTTCATAACTTGCACATCATGCCACGTGAATACTTTGATTAAGTTCGATTTAATATGATGTAGCCAGGGGCATCCGAAATGGAAGGGAGCTCCGAAGAACTAAGTTTTTAAGTATATGTACCTGCATGTAGGAATGTTAAAAAAATACTTTGTTTTCTGAGAAGATAATTACACATAAATGTGTCGAACTTATGCTTAAAAGTTTATGCTAGAAACACTGACGCTGTAATTTCATAAGAGAAATCAAAACTCGCAAAAAATAATTTTATCTTTTTTATTAACAGAAACATTTTTTAAAGCACTATAAATCAGATAAATAAGTTTTTTAAGCGATTGTTTGTCTGCTAGATGTAAGTTGCTTTTTCTTTTAGTTTTATGATTTATTGTTCTTCAAATTATGTTAGCTATTTAATTTTAATTAAATAAATATTGATTATATGTATCAACCATACAACTGATATTTTGCATGGTGATCATTCCAATAAAGGGGAGGTCTCAAAGAGATTTTCATCTCGATAACAGTAGATCCTCAACTGTATTCTAGCCACATTATTCTACATGTCAGTGTGTGGTGGAATAAGGATTTGTAAATACTTATAACTCGACTTGTACATCGTCAGCCACGAAACTCGCCAAATTTAGATTTCTTATTTTCGGAGAGCATTATGCATCCAAGATGTTACTACGGGGCTGAAGCATCAAGCAGCCTACGTTATTCTACATATTAGACTGTTGTGAAATAATATAGGACTCATACCCATAACTCATCTCATACATTGCCGCTGGCAAGTATGAGACACCGTGATTTTTGGGGAACGCGATGATATGTTCGGTAAAGTAAACAACCAATGGGTAGCAAATTCGGGCCTCTTATTTCCGAAGAACTTTGTGTTGCGGGATTGTTGCAACGAGGCTGTAGAGTGAATCAGCCCACATTATTCAACATGTTAAACTGTTGTGGAATCATATAGGACTCATAAACATAACTTGATTCTTACACTGCCGGTCACGAAACTCGTATGCTCTAGGCTATCATGATTATTGAGAACGCTGTAATGTGTTTGGTAAAGTAAACAACTAATGGGGTGCAAATTCGGGTCTCTTATTTCTGAAGAATATTGTGTAGTTAAGCTGTTGTTACGGGACTGTGGCTAGATGCAGCTTACATTATTCCATATGTAGTGTGTGTTGAAATGAGAACTCATACCCAGAATTCGAAAAAGTGCATTAGCATTAAGCTTTTATGACTCTTGGGAAACGTTGTAGTATGGTTGGTAATGTAACAGACTCGTTACCAAAGGGTAAAAAATTCGAGTCTTTTATTTATAAAGACGTTTTGTACTAGGACAGTTGCTCGTTAAATTTGCAAGGCTCATAGTACCACGTAGGTTAGAGAATCTGGAGTGGGGTTAGATCCTCGTCACTCGAACGTAATTAAAAATTACGAAATTCGTTGCCAATAGTTCTCTTGTTTTTTCTAGTGTGACAGAAAAAAAAGCTAATCAACCAATAATCAACCAGCTTGCGGAATCAGAAAGAGTGAAATAACGTATCTGGTCTTATCAGTCGAAATTTTCGTCATCATTTTGGAGTGACGTAGAATTTTGATAAGACAGGCGTCAATTCAATTATGTCTCAATTACTCGTCTATAGATCATGGGGATACATGATATCTATCCTCAAAGATGTCAGTTGTCTTGAACAACTTTAATTTAACCAAACCTCAAATCATTCTAATTTTGTAATACTTCAAATAAGGACAAAAAATTTCAAGTATTTAAAGAAATAACGGTTCTAAAAAGTTTTTTAAAACATATTTTTTCAAAAAACCTTTTTGTTCGTTTAATTTATGTATCACAAAGTTATTGAAGAAAAAAAAAGAGATTTTGATTTCTTATATTTCTTTAAAAGATGCATAAAAATAAGAAAACATAAAAGCTTAAGTAAATGAAATAAGAAAGAAATACTTACTCTTAAAAGCATCCGAATTCTTAGAAATTGTTGTATTTACTAATTTTTTTTTTGAAGAAACACAAAGTACATATCACACATTTTTTTTTAAAAATCTAAAAACACTTGAATATTCTTTTTCTTCTTTTGCATATATTACTGTGTAAATGAGATGATTCCTTGATCTTTTCGAAAGGGTAATTTTTATTAATTTCAGACATTCCTTAAAATATGCTTAACGTGAAGAAAAATTTGAAGATCTGATATCAACTGCGTAACATAATGTTACTTAAGTAAGAGATTAACATGTTGTTTACATCTAAAAATTTAATTATTAACTTCTTTGAATTAGTTTAATTGGTTAGTGTAACTGAGTCTACTAAAATTGGACAATATTCTAAACTTTCACAAAGTTGCGAGAAATGTAGTGTAATTACTTCTCGCATATGAAAAGAATTCCAGAAAAGAAGAGTTTTAATCATGTTACGTGAATTTAAAGAATCGTTCATTTCTGTTTTCTTTTCTTTCCTTTTTTGTTTTGCAATGATCTTGCAATTTCAATGCAACCTAGTGAATTTTTTTAAAAATACAAAAGAATATCAAATTAAGGGATCTACAAATATTTTAATCGCTATGTAATTCGGAGAAGATACTTATAAAGAGCTACATTTTTTAATAATTTTTTTTCAGAAAAAAAAGTTATCCTCGGGATAATTTTGATGCGTAAATTGTTTAAATTAAGGAACATGAATGTAAAATTTAATTACCATTTAAAAATGTGCTATTTCTTTATTTTATGTAGCCTTCCTACAATTTCTACAATAATTAAAATTATTTTATTTTTAATACAATTATATTTATAAAGTTCACTTAAAACAGAACTAAAAAGTCAAAAAAATTTGAAGAAAATAATTTTGCAATAAAGGGGGGGGAATGTTTATACGGTATCAAAAAAACTTTAATTTCCCATTCGATAAACATTTGAAAAATACCTATCTTTGAACTTTTATAACCATACGTAAGAGACTTACATTACAGTATATTATAAGAAACTCTTTACAAAATTATTGTTAATCGCTGGATTTACGTGCGCACTTTGAAGTACCACAAAGGCTACTGGTGACGGCAGTCGTGATTTTGAACCTCGGTCAAGTAACAAGGGCGACACCTTTGCACAGCACCTCTTTCTCTCAACTTCCACCCCACGCCAATTGAGAGAATTTGGGACTTCGACCAGATTTAGCGTGCACCAGTCTCGCTATACGGTGAGTCTTTAGTGGCATCAGAACTCGAGTCCACGACTCGGCGGAAGCAAACCGGCTGCGAGTTCGTGACCATGACTACTAGGCTACTGTTCTGTAACAATGCAAATAAAACAACGAATTAACGGAACACAATTCCTCAAAATCTAATACAAAATGGTTCCTCACAATTAAATATAAAATGCGCTGTTTTCTTAATCAATTATTGAATTTGTAGTAAAATTTAAATTATGATAACTATATCAATTGCTAGTTCTCCAAATATACAATCTGTTAATTTTTTTTATTAATGTCCCATAGACAATCCAAACGAGGGCTATTGGCGACGGACCGCCTAATTTTGAGTCTCAGTCAAGTGACGAGGATTATACCCCAACTCTCACCTCTCTCTCCAAACTTCCACATCATATTAAGGGAGGACTTGAGGCTTAACCAAATTTAACTTGCATTAGTGCCACGATACGGCGGGATTAATGATTTTAGGACTGGAAACCATGACTCGATTAAAACACCGCTGGTCGCAAGTCCACGACCGTTACAATTAGGCTACCGATGTTACTATACGATTTGCAAATTTTTTTCCAGTCCATGTCAATTTTTAATACAAAATTGCCCTTTAAAAATATATTTGAGCATTTTTTCTAAGTGTTAAAGAATGGTGTCACAACAAAACCATTGCATATTTAAAGCATTTTTTTCTTACTCAGAGAGACAGAGCTCATCATCAAGATTATAGAGCTACAACACCCCTCTCCCTGCTAGAAAATAACCATCCCTGCCCACTCGCCAGTATTTATTTTAAACAGCAAATTTATATAGTATTTACATAAGAAAAAATCAAGAAGTATATAAGTTGGGGCAAGAATACGAGTGAATGAATGAATATCATGGTTTATCAACAGTTTCTACTTCAATACGTTTACTATCAAAAATTAAAAGGGCAAGCGCTTTTCATTTTTAAATTTTTTTATAAACCTAGTGGCGTAATATTAGGTATCATAAATATATAAATTTATAAGAAGTTACATTTCCCCCAAAATATTCGGTTGAGTATTTATAAATAATACCCTCAAGAACGATAAATTACAGTTTAACGCACGGCCAGTTTTATAACTTTAAAAATAACTACTAGGAAAATAAAAAGGGGGGGGGAAACGAAACGCGGATTTTTTTTACACCCCGCCCCCCAAAATTTAAAAAAAAAAAAAAAAAAAAAAACTTACTGACAAACCGAGCAAAACGTTCAATAACCACCCTCCTTCATTCTCTGCCAAAATGGATTGGCGTTCATTTCTAAACCATAACATTTTACTTCAATAGTTTCCGCGCCAGCTTGTAACATCCTCACACTCCTTACAGATCAAACGTATACTTTTAAAAGGAGAAGAAGATAGGGGAATGGGAAGGAAAAAAAGATAATCAGTGTAACAAAATTACGAGTTCTGCCCCTTCCCCAACGTTTGTTTGTGCTCACCAATTGCAGTTTTTATCCACCATTAAAAAGACACACACTCACATAAAAATAAAATAAAAGATTTTTCTGTGATTCTGTACTCACTGAGCGATAGAGTTCGTGATATAGAGATATTAGTGCAGTGGTAAACCATTGAAGCATATATACATTGAGCTCTCTCTCTTATTGTACTTAATCTATACATCTGCTGTTAAAGTTAAAGAGGAGTCGTATTCCAAAGATAATGAGTAGGACCGCGTCTATTATACGTTTCATAACTGGAGATGGGGGTATAAAGTGACTTTTATAAATGATGTCCCGAGATTGACAAATGTCATTTACTCAACCTTATTCTATAGAACGTTTCTTTTTTCTCTCATTAAGGTCCTTGTGTGAATGTGACAACAAATATTGGGCATTTTTATATATACTTTTTTATATTTTATTTGTTAGCTTCGTGCCATTCTTTTATACCCTATTTCAAAGAGTGGAAATAATTGTAGTTTTTCTCTATCCACGGCAACTACTTGTGTAATTTTTTTTATTTATATCAGTAGGGAAATGTTAATGTCCGAGTTAATGGACGGGCAATGCATTGTCATTAACTGATTACTTGCCTTTTATTTGGATGCTGTGTATTACAGCGGTCGTGCCGAGGGGTTCATTGCGGCAGAAGGTGGAGATTCATAACTTGAATGGGTATTATTTTACAATACAAAAGAGGATGCACGTGTGTACGTTTGTTTATCGTATTGAAGTTTTTTTTTTTTTCTGTCATGAAAATAACAGTGGTTATAAATTGTTTGGATTTGAGTACTTTGATGAAAATGACTTCAAAGAATTGATACTAAAATGAAAAAGTGAATAATGTTTCAAGAAGGTTGAATATTTATTTTAGAATGTTTTTATAAGTATTACGTTAATTTACCACATGATAAAAATATTTATAACTATTTCACTATATTTATTGAAACAATTCGAACATAAAATAAATAAATAAGGATAATATATTCATTTTAGAATGAAATCTAAACAGAAAGGCATATGGTGAAAATTTATCTAATACACTTTAAAGTATAATTGATACCTGATAAGAGAAAGTAGTAAGATAAAAAACCTTAATTAATTATTAAAAACCACTTGATTAACTGTTAAATACCCTTAACATATTTTAAAAATACTACCTTTAAATTTAAACAAAAGAATTGTCTTATGATACTAAACAATAGGACCCACATTCTTTTCAGTCAAAGAACACTTTTTGAAACTGAAAAATGGCACAATTTTTAATATCATTCTGATTTTAATATTCTATAGACAGCGGCGTAATTTTACATACTACTCATTTATATATGAATGAAATCCTTTTTTCAAGTAAACAATTCGTTGTATGTATTCCTAACATATTATATTGTCATATTGTTTATTAAATTTATATATTGATCTGAAACGGTTACATCACTATTATTGTTCCTAAGTTTTAAAGTCACAGTAACCCATTTTACACATTCTTCCCATAAATATTCAATGAACCTGCAAAAAATCTATTAGAAACCAGTATTTCTGATGCAATGGATATCCTTGAGAAGTATGTGGTTATATGGGATGATAAAGTGGTACACGTATTAGAAAGGTGCATTACTTATATTGATAATAAGTAACCTTTTTCGTCTTGAAAAGTATTACGAGTTTTAGTCATATCATTTGACACTAGGTGAAGACAGCTTTCTCAGGAAAGAATTACTGAGCATTTAACGTGCATCTTCGAAATATGATACATATTATCATACATACTAACAAAAAATGTAAATAACTGCAATACAGTAAACTAGTTTTGTTAAAATACCCTACTCATCTTATCTTTGCAGAATTCACATGCATACTGCAAAGTAAATGTACAGTTGCCAAAATAACTACGTATGCACTGGCACATTTACTAATAGGGTTTTCCAACATGAGAATGTGGAAAACCCTGTTTCATTGAGCTCCAACTACTTACGTTAGCAACTGTACCACGTGATTTGGACATCATGCAAATCGAAATAATTTTATTTCAGAGTTGAGTTAAAGATGAGTTATTGTCTTTTCTCCTTTAACATAGCACTTTCTAATATCTTAAGCGAAATTTTTGCTATTTAAATGAATAATATAGAATATTAAATTTTCTTTTGAGGGAAATCTTTTATCCTTCCATGAAATTCTATGCATTCCAACGTTCTTTCAGACTGAATCTCAATTAACTTTGCGTTTTGACGTTCTTATTAACAGCAGATAACTATAGAAATGATAGAAGTGAAATCTAAAATCTTTCTCTTTTATTTTTAAATTATAATTTTTAAACGAGTATCTTTTTACTGTTATATGTTATATTAACGTCACCCTCCAGCGATATGAAGAGATATTAGGGTCATTTTCTACTACAAGTCACAGACGAGAATCAAGACGTTTCATTCGCTATTCTCCAAACCTCGGCCATCAGGACAAATCAGAACCTTATTAATTTCAGTTGCTCTCATTATCAATGAACTTGATTACGAATTACTACTAAGGTTTATGAGGGCTTCTAGTGACAGACTTTATTACGATTAGAAGTCGGGAATGTTTTTTATCCTGTTATCTTATTCTCCTTTCACACTAAGTCTCATTGGAGATCTTGAGGCGCGCAGTTTGGTTTAACATAAAACCAACTGCATTATTTTTGAACATGTTTTTTAGTAGGATCAATACTTAAACTCAGAATTCGACTCATATGTCGCCAGCCATGGAACTAAAAACCATAATTACTAGGATATCGTGATCTTCTCTACCACTCGGCTGCATATATTTATTAATGTGTTGATTTAGTTATTCTTGGATAAAAGGCATAGATTTTCTATTTCACGTTGTCGTATACACACAAGACCCGTTATAAAGTCGGAGCTGACACACATTAAATTTGTCGAGGTTAAAAGTTCTCCCGTTAGCGTGGTTGGAAGTTTGAAAAGGGAGGTACCAGCTAAGGTGCAGTCCTCATCACATGACCGAGACTCAAAATTATAATGTCCGCCACCTTGAGCATTCTGCCAATAGCCTTCCTGTTTCTTCTCAATATGAAGTTAACAAAAAAAAATCGCAATCATACGTCATATACACACATGTGCTTGCATTGATTTGTACATTCATTGTACACACAAAAAATTTTTGTAATTGATTATTGATTTCAGTGCTTACAATAGACATCCTTGAAAAATAACAATATCCTTCCATAATATAATAGATAAAAATAGTTATTAAATATATATAGAATCACTATGCGTTAAAAGGTTTTAAGCTTCTTTTTATTTTGAAATCAATAGCTTTTCTTCTTTATCAAAGACAACATTAAAAATTGTTCTATGGAAAGTTTTGCAATGAAACATTTAGTCACCTAAGGTACTAATTTTCTTAAAAATAATTATTAAATTAAATTTTTTAATTAAAATAAATAACAAAATATTGAATTAGTCGATACTAATATTTTCAGATATTGAAATTAAAGCAAATATAAATTATTAAATCAAATATATTTTAAGCTAAATATAATTGAAATTAAAATAAACAATAATTATTTAACTGAACATATTTATAACTGAATGTCATCATTGCTGACGTGAAGCGAAAATAAACAAGTCACGTGTATTTCACACAATGTTTTGAAAAGAGAGGTTGTTGACCACGTTACCAAAAAACGATAGCCCTTTTGGTGACTAAAAATTACTGCATTAGCATATCATGACAGTAAAAAAACATGCCAGAGTGAATTATTTACAATAAATAAATATTGAAAAGGAATGAAAACGAAGGTCGGTTCAGACCCGAAAATTCCTTTACTTCTACTGCTTTTATCTCTATATTTGATTTGCTTTGAAACTTAATCCGGCCTATCATTGCTGTGTTGATCATATTAGAACAAAATTTTTTTCATAAAAAATTATCCAGAATTAAAAACAAATTATCAGATTCAAAAGTTGTCAAACAGTATTCAAAAACCGAATCGAGTAAAAATACAAATTATTTTTTCTTTCTTATTTCGCGTGTAAAATCTTACGTTAAAAAAAAAAAAAAAAAAAAGAAGAAAGAGAACTACCTCCCAAGTCGACATCACGCAAAATCTTTTTCATTTCCTTAAAGGTTATTACGTGTACCTAATTCCAAAATGATGAATTAGCTGACAACCATCGTAAACATACAAAAGACATAGAATTTCACAGCGAGTAAGAGAGGCCTTTGAGAATGAGAAAATTGAACGATTTCGAACACTCACAAACTCACGAAGAATAAAGAATATAGAAGCGTGTGTACACGGGGGGAGGTGACACTTCTTTAAGTACCTCTTGAATGACAAGCGATGACACAATAAATAGCAAACAAAACAGACTGGGTTCTAAAGATAGGGGAAAAATCAAATCCGTGGCGCAATTAGACATTTTTTTTCTCCTTCTTTTCTTTCTGATTTTTGTAAAGGAAATTGAAAGTTTTAATAACGCACCTCTACTGAGGAATACTTTTCTTAAAATTTTTTTGTTATTTTCTGTAAATATCCTGATGTGTTACATAATCATCTTATAAGTGTCTCGTAAAATTTGATCGGTTTGAGAATAATTGTGTTTTACACGTAATTATTTAAAAGCCGAAAGAATGTTTTTGTGACACCTTTTGTTTACTCGTAAATTTGTGACTTTTATGCTTTTACTTCCGGAGCTTCGAATGTTTTAATTTTATAAGAAGAAAACAAACAAACACAGTAGGATCTCCGATAAGAGACACATCTAATTAAGGGACAATTTTGTTGGTCCCTTTGAATAGAACGTATTTACCTCTTCATAAGGGATACCTCTATTTAAGGGACAATATGTTGGCTCCTTTGAATATAAACCTTCATGTATTCACCTTTTAATAAGGGATACCTTTATTTAAAGGACAATATGTTGATCTCTTTGAATATAAACTTAATGTATTTACCTCTTAATAAGGGACACCTCTATTTAAGCGACAAAATAGTGGTGTCCCAGTCCAATGAGTGTGTCTTATTAGGAGATATTACTGTATATTGAAATAGAGATAAATTCGTGGTGTTATATATAGTCACGGGAAAAAAAGGGGGCTGTGTATGAATAAGATTGAAGGTTCAAATTAATTGAAGGGTATTTTACGTATGAATATAGTGCCGAGGACTAATCTTTTAATTTGTGAACGCCTGTGCCTTATTCTCCAAATATTCATACCCAACCACGTAAGGAATTAGGCATTAAAATGTATAAATATTTTATTAAAATGCAAAAGCCCCCCTCATTCGTCTCGATATATTTTTATACGCTTTGGGGTTAACAATGCTGCTAGTTCTGGTAATTCTATAAAGATTTTGATTTTGATTGTTTATTAACGTCGTTCTGAGAAGCAACACGTGGGCTGTTGATGACGCAGTACGTTGTTTCGAGCCTCCGTCAAGTGAGAAGGATGGTACTTGAGGTGGCATCTCCCTCTCCACATGTCCATACTACGCCACAGGAGGACTGGGAACCTCGACAGAATTTACGTGCATGCACGACAGGTCTTTCGTGGCATCAGGATTTGAATCCATGACTCGACGGAAACAACGCCGACCGCGAGTTTACGATCATGACCAATAAGCTATCGCGCCAAAAGTGAAAGCATAAAATGTAAGGAAGTTGAATTTTGTGTTGTGCCTGTTTATTGAAATAATCCATTGACATGCTTTGATTAATAATAATAATACCAAGTGACATTAGTTCGTCAACTCGGGCTTGGAGGGTTCCTTCAGTTCCCCAAACTGCTAACCCCGTAATTTTGAACCACGTTATGGACGAGATCGACACATGATTTGGCAATTTACTCTCCACATCCACGCTACACCATCATGAAGGCTTTAAGCCGCAGCGGAATTAACGTGCATCAGTCAAGAGGTCACTCTCACGAGCTTTCGACCGGTGCTGCTTTAGTCGAGCTGTGAGTTCGAGTCTTTATACCACTAAATACCTATCTTATAGATGGCTTAATGCGCAATTTGTACTGATTAATATTTGACGAAATAGCTCAAAGTGTAATAAGGGAACGTCTTCTAAAGCAATAGCTTATATTCAACATATATACCGTTCCATACATTGAAATTTTATGTCATTGTATTTTAAAATCGGGAAGTATAAATTCTTCGAAATATTGCTGAAACATTTATTGGCTGTAGAAAACTTACAGAAATTTATTTAGTTTGGGCGCGCGGCGACGGTTGATAGTAAGAATAGACGGATTTGATGTTATCATTACAATCGATGGTATCGAGAATATACCGTTAACATATTTTACTAAAAGTTATTGATAGTTATAGTGCTATTTATAATATCAATACTATCCGTATCAACTAGAGAGAGGGAGAGAATCAATCAAATACAATTATTTTACATCATAATTTTAAAACTAATTTATTGTTTGAATTAAGTACGGATATACTTTTAGTCGGACGGGCTATAGATATTCAAGTAACTCTTATAAATTGATTTATCTTGATTGGATTAAAATTCGATGAACAAAATTTAATAAAAAGTACTTTAAGAAAATTATCGTTTTGACGTACACTCTTTACGCACATTTAGTCTTCTATTTATTTTGTGCGCTCAAATTATCAGTATAAATACTTTGAGTAGTCTATTTCAAAATATATTAACATCAAAAGTACAAGTGGTATATTTTAAAGTAAATATTACTTGTACAATAGATGCAATCATTGGGGAAATATTATCGATTACATTATCTATGTTGAATTATCGATATTTAAGGAACACTTATTTGATTATCGATGTTTAAGGAGCAGAGAGAGAGAGAGAGAGAGAGAGAGAGAACTCTTATTTATTTCATACTTGTCAAGGAAATATATTTGTAGAATAGTTAATTACTCATTTGTTATTATTCTGGAAAACAACATTCTTTGGTTGAGAAATACATAAAAAAAAACTTCTAGAATTACCCCTAAATCGGAAGAAAACTTCCGAAGCCAAATAAAAAAAAGAAACACATGTAAAAAATAGTTTTTTTTTCCTTAGGCTCTTATATTTAACACAGAAACGTAGGGAAAAACATTTTCGCGTGTAATTAGGCAATTGCATAATCGTTTCTGGCATAATGCCAAATTATTTCGTGGGACTACTGATATGCACCTAGAATGACCTTAAAAGATGTTCTTGACTAATTGTCCCAAATGAACATACACTAGCAGCATGGAAAGGAAATTAACTTTACTCTGACTAGAATGAAAATCCAGGGTTTTCATATTTTAGTAAATCACGTGTACTAAATCCAAAAAGATATTAATTTTTTCTATGATATTCATGTTTTTCATACTTACCTGTTATGTCTGCTTAACCAAATAAATTTGAAATGAGTCAGAACAAAAAATTTTACTATCAATATTTATTATTAATTATTAAACATACATATAAAATAAAGACATTAAATGAATCATTGAAAATTCTATTTTTAATCCGAACGTATATATATAAATAATACATTTCTACTATATTAATTCTAAAACTACATGGCGTATTAAATTACAGAGTATTTCTAGCAATGAAAACCAAATTTTTTTCACTTCATTTTACTTACTTTAGATCTAATATTATTCGAAAATTAATATTAGTTTTTTAATTATATTATTGTTCCGGATCTTGTATTCAAAAATATTCTCAACAATAAGCAAACGAATTTGTACTTGGTGTTGAAAATTCCGAAAAAGAACTTTCTTAAAATATCATAATATATTGGTAGATTAATTTTATATTTTTCATAGAATTGTAACTAATTATACTTGTTTATGTAAAATCGTTTGCTATTTTTTATTGTTTTCGAAATTGCAATAATTTTATATATATATTTTGAAAATTGTAATTATATAGTTAAAATTTTGGATTGTGTGTATATTTGTCGGATGCAGTATTCTCTAGTAGTCAGTTCTAGCTCTAACTCTAACTTTTATATCGCTTTGGTTATTTAGTCAAATTGGCTTAATTATTCATAAAAACCCTGGAACAGGTTTTGGTTTAATGAAACTACCGCAACAAAACTGGAAATATTTGATCCTTGGCTCAGATTACAATTAGTATCTGAATTGCTGAAAGATTTTATACTACTAATAATAATTTTCCTGGACAAGCTGAATTTTAATAAAATGTTTTAGTCTTACTAACCATTTGAATCATTTGAAACAACCGCAACAAACAACCATTACCAAAGGTTAATATACTTTTCATCGAACAAAAAATTGCTTTTTGTAGAGTATAGTTATTGACAAACAATCAAAATTTTAACAAAACATGTTTCAGCAATCAATGATTTAGTGAAAATTGTCACACAAATTATCGACATTTCACTTTCTCATCGATAAATTTCATAGTATACGATTTTTATATAATTCTGCTTTTTCTTCCATGTAGAGATACTATGTTGTTTACAAAATTGGACGAAATACCCTAAATAAAAAATTGTACGTATGAAATTACTTTCGATATTTCCCAGTTTCTAGTCACGTGATATTCTCCCAACAAACAGGATAAGTCTGAATGTTCTAATTCAACACGAAGGAATATTTGTTCGATTTTATACTTTTCATACTAACATTCAAATTATGCATATTAAAGATTTTCCGTGACAGCACCAATAAAAGCGGACTTGTTGATGACAATTAGTTTGGAAACTAGATACACAAGAAACGATATCTATGACAATATTAAACAAATTTGGCGGAATGGACTATTACCTTGAATATATGAGTGAATGGCATAAACAAGGGATATCGGCAAGCATATCTAATGATGATTCGTAACAACCAATTAAAAAATATTCTTAAGCAATATGTATAACTTTTAGTTGATAAATAATTTGGTATTGCTATACTTCAGTTTCCAGTGAAAAATCATCCATTAAAAACAAAAATAACCTTTGCGGTTTTTGTAAAACTTTTATATATCGAATTCATATTTTTGATACTTTATGTTCATTAAAGCTATTACTCTACAATAGAAGTAGTAAGCTATTGACAATATGCTAATTTATTATTAATGTAATATTGAATAAGTCAATTCCCAATAATATAGTATGAGATGAAAAATTAAACCACATGGGTAAATCTAACGTGACAAAAATGCATTAACTGTAAATTGCCTCATTTCAAGTAAATTTCGAATTTTTTCCCCTGTACCACTTGAGTGCTATTACTAAATTTATAATAAGATATATATTGAAACTTTATTATCTGACATAACATAAATCGATTCGTAAGCATTCACCTAAAATTATGGATTGTTGAGTTTTTCGAGTTATTAGAAAAAATTCGCATTATTACATTCGTACAATATTTTAAGCAATCTATTGTCTTTAATTTTAGTACCATATTATAAAAATTTAATTATTTTGAATTATTGGTGGCGTATTTTTTGATTGTTTATTAGCATCGCACTGAGAAGCAACACGGAGGCTATTGAGGACAGACCTCGCAATTTTAAACCTCAGTCAAGCGACAAGAACGACTCCTGAGCTGGGTACTTCTTTTCAAAACTTCCACATCACTCCACGAGAGAACTTGAAGCTTTGATTTACCGTGCATCAGCTCCGTTATACGGTCGGTCTTTTCTGGCATCAGGGTTCGAACCCACGGCTCGTTGGAAACACCAACGCCGTGAGTTCACGACCATGACCTATGTTACAACAACCACTAATGACAATATGTATAAAATTCCTTTTGATTGATACTTTTCATCATAAATGTATAATTGTGCATTATAAATTGGATTTAGTTTATGTTATTTAGAAATTATTATAATTCAATATTAAATATAAAGTAGCATTTTAGTAAATATTCTTTAATTCAGCACGTTCGAGATTTCGGCCATGCCTTGCTAGTGATTTTGCCGGATCATTGAGCATCATTATAGTTTTAAAAGGGTACAAAATACAAAACACTCTAGATATAAATATAAACAATTGAAGCGCGTATTTAACGTGTTTTCGCACATTCTAAACCTGTGCATCCCATTTAAATACCTGACAAAGTATTTCGTCCCCATCTAGCATCTGTATACATAATATTGAACATTAGTTTAATGGAATATTCCTTTACTGATAAAAACACAGCACAAAAGAAAAATTAATGCCGTGTAATGATAGTTATCACAAGTTGCCACAAACTACTGTAACCACATGATTACGCATATTAGCACTTAAAGAAAACCTGCTCGCTTTCGAAAACATTTGACTATTTTGTCCACTGCACGCAGTTTTAATACACGCAAATGTTATGTGCAATCATCTAGAAAACAAGAAACACCGTACTGGAATAAAAATTGATAAGTGCTGGGTGAAAATATGAGCAGCGCTGTGCAGCACCCTGGTGGTCAAGATCAACAAACAACCGAATACACACAAAAACAAACCGAAAGCGAATGATTTGATTGGTGCCTGATTACAGAATGTGTCGAAATACCGAATGCCCGATTAAAGTTATACTTACTGTATTATAACTTATTATCTTTCATACATATTAAAATTAGCATACTTTATCATATATAGTTGGAACTTATAATAATTACATATATTAGAATACCAGTACAATATTTCGTGGTGCAATATAGCACTACAGATCGAAAATTGTTCTACAAAAGACGCAGTTTGAGAGAAGTCTAACTGAGACATAGAGAATCAAGATTTTATTAGACCCGACGGATTCATTTACATGTTCCTAATTATATGGCAAAGCAGGGATTTCCAACTGGGTTTCTATGAAACAATGAAATATCGTATTAGGATTGCAGATGTGCCACGAAAAAGGCCCTTAATTAAATTTTTACATAAGTACATAAAATATAACTAGTGCACATATTAAATTTTACCCCTTTTTAAGAAGATTATATGAGTATGTCAATCAAATATATACATTCTGTAATAAAAATGCAAATGTGAGGTGTATATGTGTAGCTAAAAATACATGCACAATAATACAGTTCGAGTAGTATCGTACACTTATTTATAAGATCAGTTATTAATTGAAATTTTAATTATTACGTAATTATAATATTTAATTGTAATTGTTTCATCTCTTTACAACAAGATGCAACATATTTTGTGTTTGAGTGAATAAAACATAGTAAATAGTTATTTAAAAAATATTTTTTTTCCTTGTTATTTAAGAGAATCGTGGCAGTTTTTCACTGTAATTTCGGATGTACCGTGGCAGGAAAAAAAATCAAAATCATTGACCTAGAGATTATTTCCACTTAAGGAAACTTAACTTTGTTGGCTTAATATTTACGTAGAGATATCGCAATGACTTAATAATTACCAAGAAATAACCATAATATCAGGATAAAATTTAAACAATTTACTTTTAATTGATTGAGTGTTTATTTTTGTCGCACGCAGGAACAACACTAGGACTACTGGCGAAGGACCTCGTAATTTTAAATCTCGGTGACGAGGATGACACCTGAGCTGACACCTCCCCTCTCCAAACTTCCACACCAACGGGAGTATCTGGGCCCTCAACAGTTTTAATGTGTATCAGCCCCCGTACACGATGGGTCTGTAATGCATAGGGCTCGAACTCACGACTCGACAGAAACAACGGCCGCCGCAAGTTCATGACTATGACCACTAGGTTAAAGCGACCCCTATATTAATAGTAATTGATCATGATGTACATATTGTTGTAAATTACAGCTAGCAGTGGTGATTTGTTTTGTTTCAGGAAGGTGTAGATTGAAGTAACCAGTAGTATCGTAAAGTTTTAAATATTACTTAAAATAATCCAGATAAGAACTTCATTTTTATTTATTATTTTCGAGAAACTTCTCTACATAGTCACCACCCAGAGTTACATACTTCTCCGAATGTTTCTTGACCTTCCGAAGGTCGTCATTGTAGAACTCAGTGGATTGAATTCGATCTTCTCCACACAATGGGTCAGTTCATTCTATGGCTTCTTGAATCCAAAAAAAAAAAAAAAAAAAAAAAATCAACAGCATTAGCTGTAATTTACAACATTATATGCAAATAGATAAATTAATGTGCAGAGTAAATTTTATACAGATATCTTGGTTATTTCTTTATAATAATTAAAAATTTTACGATATCTACTCGTACTTCCACTACAGAAATATAATGGGTTACAAAGGCATTTCTAACAATGTAATTGCCTCGAGTAATCCTCGACACTTAGCATCTCACTGGCCAAACTTCCTTTCTAGCTTACATTTTTCTATATGAAGGCATTGGTTCGAATCGAGACTGAAATCCAGAACTCAAATCGCATACAGCCATCACTTGCCACTATATTTGAGACTTTGACAACGAAGCTGGAGGAAAATAGTAGCTATAAACACAACATTTTTGTACTAAGATATTTTGCAATTTCAAGCGTGGTTCAAAAAGTATCAGATTTTGGCAACGAATGACGTGGCTAAAAACAGGATGACGTTACCGTTGCGAGTTACCATCGATTAAATGGTACCAAAACAAATTTGATAGTGATTCTTTGATTTGGCAATCATTTGCTGACAATTCAAAATTGATAACTGAGTGTGGAGTGGATGCCGTCATTTTGCGTCGAATTGACCCGGATTTACCTTTATACACTGAAAAGCAAGTAACAGTCAAAACAAACAATTACTTCCAGTGAATATGCTCCAAAAATGACGAAGACAGTCTCATCGGCCGGTAAAATTATAGATTTTTTGGAATGCGAAGAACGTCATATTCATGAGCTTCTTAGAAAAAGAAAAAACGATTAATGGATAACAATGCGATAAGTTTCCCTAATTCCCATTCTTTACACACACCGAGACTATTTGAACCTCATTTCTATATAAATATTTAAAAAAAAAAAAAAAAACGATGTTTCATTTATAAACTTATTCACGAAGTTTGAAACGAAAACAACTTGTCGCACTAATGGAAAATTTTCTTCATTTATTTTACTCTAACAAGCAATAACAAAAAACTGGCAGGGACAGAAAAAAAAAAGCTTTTTTTTTTCATGTTTAAAAGCCATTTTCTCCCTTAACTTCCCACCATAAAACAAATATACAAATAAAACAACAGTTAAAAGTCGCTCTTTTAAACTCTTATTGCCTCTAGTCATGACATCCTGAATGGATTTCTGTCCGGTCTTTCTCCATGGTATAAGATTCTGAAAGGGAAAAGGGAGGAATACATACTGCAAAAAAAAAAAGTTAAAAAAAAGAAGAAAGAAAAGAGGGGTACTCCTCTAGGAGAGGGGAGGAACGAGAAAGTCACCTGCCTATAACTTTACACACTGGGTTGTAATCACGGTCTTTCAAAATGAAACGAGATTTTTGCACGACATCTCTGAGTCCACCGTCCTCCCGCCTATGCCTCCAGTGTCGTTCAGCAATTGTTACAAATAGTAGGGCTCTTTTTAGGTATTGAGGAAGTTGCCATTTAAGCTAATGTTAAAGGGGGTTGCTAAATGAGGTGATAACATACGGTAAACACGCGTTTACTGTGGCTTTGGATGAAAACGGAACTGGCCTCATGACTGAAAAGTTTTGAATTCGGGATGTATTTTTTTAACACATTCACGGACAGTTAAAATGTGGGTGGAACTAGTAATGTCATGCTTTTATCTTCTGGGTTAAAGCGACTTTTCTTACGAAAAATTGATAGAGCAATATCCTAGTGGGTGAAACAAATAAAAAAATACACATTTTTGTATCGATGGGTATAGTCGCCATTTGAATTTGTGGTGCAGTTTAAATAACATGTGACGGTTATAACCGTAATGACAATTAAGTATTTTGTTAAAAAAAAAAAAAAAAAAAAAAAAAATCCTGATTTAAACTATAAGACAATTGTAAATAGCCAACTGCAAATGAAGACAAAAGTAGTTTTAAAAATAAACTAAATAAAAATGTCAGTAACCAATTTCTAGTGCAAACTTTCAAAACAATTTGGACATAAAGCGGTTTATGTTTGAATCCTTTGCATCTAAACGATATTTCTTTACTTATATTTTTTCTCCTACATTCTTTACTACGTAAAAAATGATTTTATTTTACTTTCGATTCATAATTATTACAACATATATTACCATTTTTTTCACATTCCGATTAATAATCACTACATGCATAAAAGTGTGCTCCCCCAAAACAGTTTGTAACCGACTAATGGATGCTATTTATTAAACTTGCTGGTTATACCCGTCTAAAAAATGCACTGTTCAATCTGCATAAAAACGTTCGCGTAGTCAAAATATTACTTCTTTGAATCGCTTTTTAACACTGACAAGTATCCTGATTTAGTATCCTGAGTTTAGTACAAGACAAGTATCCTGAATTTATTTGTATTATCATATATTTAAACATAATATTGCGGCTGCTCAAGTTATCGTTTATTTACGAAAGGAAATAATCATGACGGTTCCTACCGTCTTTACCTACGGATGGGATAAATATTTGTCTGCTGTAATCGTACTGTCCGTAAATATGTTAAAATTCAAAACATTTTTTCTAAGTTTATTATTTTATAATTTTAAGCATTATACAAAAGAATTGGGGTGTGCAATTTCATACCTGAAAAACAAAGGGAGAGTAAATTGGTTGGTTTTATTGCCTCAAGTGTCATATTTGGCCAAACTACACCAAACTCTCATTATTTACGAAAAAAAAAAAAAAGACTTGTACGTGACTATGCTCTAAACCAGGACTGTCCAACCCACCAGACTTTGCGGTCCGCTTTGGAAACGTATTTTATTATGGCCGGCCGCATTATATATATATATATATATATATATATATATATATATATATGTGTGTGTGTGTGTGTGTGTGTGTGTGTGCGCGCGCAAGTGATAAATTCGATGCCGATTCAAATTCTCACGTTAAAAACTACTTCAACTTTCACCTTTCGAATCGTGGGAAGCGACTAATCCTCTCAAACTTCATTAAGAAATCAAGATCATTCTGCTGTAAATTAAAGGAAATTACATTTTATTGAATTAAATATATTTACACAAAATGCAATTTTAAAATCTATCCTGCAATTACAGCATAACGCCGAAGCTAAATTATTAGCGATCAAAAGACACCGAACGGTTTGTTTGTTTGGAACAATGCGCTTCTGCGTCAAATATATTAGACTTCCTGCAGATAGATTGGTATTATTGATATTTCGCATGTTCCGCGTATCCCATTCCCTCTCTACGTGTAGAAATGCACACCGTGCTTTTCAGTGAGTTTGGTTAGTTATACACTGTGTTTTTTTAGCCCAATCGCACTAGATGGCCCGTGCGCATTTTAAAACAAGCTTTGTAATTGTTTCTGAACAAAATTAGAGAAGAAAAATTGTCATAAAAGTTTAGTCAGGTAGTGTGATATTCCCATCGTAGTATAGAGTGTGATACGAAAGACTTATGATGGAATGTTCTTTGGTACTTTTATCTACAATAAAAGCTTAAATCTTTATTCAGATGACCCACCTGGCGGGCCACATGCGGCCCGCTGGCCGCGGGTTGGTCAGGCCTACTCTGATCAAAACATAATACAGAGAAGGAATTGGAGGGAGGGTCACTGTATGACAAAAAGAAGGGTAGAAAATTAGCTAGCTAGATCATTCCGGAGAACTACATGAGAATTTTATGGCATAGTTCTATTATCAGCGCATAACAACCCCTTTATCCCATTCAACAGTCTCTCGTGAAAGCAGGACTCGAACTTTAGACTCTATTAAATCATTATCGACAATGGATTCTCTGTGTGTTATAGTATGCTTTTGGAGTTTTGTTTAATTACATCAACTGAAATACTTGTTGCTTCTCAAGACAGCCTTCAAAGGGAACGGGGCTTGTACCTGATGCCCCCTGGTCATCAAACTGCTGATTGACAAATTGAATTTCGTAGTTGGTTTTTAATTTATTACTTTTTAAGCGACGAATATGGAAGTACAAACCATCTATGGCTATTGCCGTTGTTGTTTATTGTATTGAACGTTTTCCGACTGCCTCATTCTGCTCGACACCAGTGTTTGTTAATCAATAAGTCCCGTATACTTGAACCGCGATCAGATGACGACGCGTAAGATAGACCTTCACGGGGACTGTACAACTTCTCCCCACGAAAAGACATTCATGTAGATTATACAGCTGTTTATATAGTTGTGTTATTTGATATGATGCAAATAAGATCTTTCTTTCCTAATGACGAATGTGATTTCAATTGATAGAGATATCTTCAACATTGTAAACTTTAATGACTGCAGTGACGAAAGCTGAAGCAATTTGTCGAAGTTGAATTGTTGCGTAAAATACTGTTTTTATTTGAATTAAATTAAATACACATATAAGTACCAAAATAATGACTAGTAGATTTGTTGTGTGTGTGTCGTCGCATGATTGATTCATATCTATGCAGCAAAAAGTAACGTTGAAGAGGTCACGTTTCCAATCTTTTACATTCTTTGTAAAATCCAATTTTTTCTAATTCCAATTAATTTTTTCTGGTTATGAGTTTAAAAAAATTCAAATATCCCTAAGAAAGGGAAAGTACGATAGTTTTCATAAACAAATTAAATTTTTAAAATTGAAAATTTAAGTGTAATTGGATTGCAACGGAAAACATTAAGGAATTGCTACAAATTGAAAATTTTGTTTTGTTAGTTATATGACAGCTTAGCAAATGATAATAACAATAAACAGCATTTTAAATGTATTAAACAGTATCTTATTCTTATTGAATAAAATGTGTGTTTTCCTTAATTATTTGTCAAGTTAAATATATTAAATTATTAATAAACTTATTATACATCAACAATAAATTTAACAAGGCAAGTAATGCTCATAGTATCTTAAATTTAAAATTACTTTTTAAATCTGCCTTCGCTTAGAACAAAAGAAAAAGAGTCATTCTCGGAATACAACCGTATACGAAAAGGTCTAGATAAACATTTATGCAAGCTTATGCAATTATGGCATGAATATTTAGTGTTCTTAAGACTTGGGAACATTCAACCACTATGTTGTTTCTCAAATACAAATTTGGAAAATACCCAGTACCTACATAAACTTAAAATAAAAATTTTTGTAAGTAAAGTTAGAAATATGATTATCATTAAAGTAACTAAGAAGATACATAACATAATATACATATATGCAAATAATATTGATAAATTATATAATGTATAGAGAATCAATGTTAATTCATGATTACTAATAAATATTTTAAATACTAAAATTAAAATTACTTATTATAAAATCTTTTAAAAAAACTTTTTTAAAAATGAATAAATTAATTATAAAAACTTGATAACAAGAAGAATACATAAAGAAAAAAAAAAAGATAATTGAAAAAAGAAATTTTTGCAAAAACTCTGCCTAAATGTGTTTTAATGATCAAACTTCCACAATCAGCAATAGCTCCATTAAACAAAGGTATAAACCTAATATAGAAAATTGAGGAAACAAAATCAACAACAAACAAAAAAAAGAAGAGACAAAAAGAAAAATATAGGAAAAAATATATGAATATACCGGAAGATATTAGCAATATATAGCTACGCCTTAAATTAGCTCATTTTATTTCTCCTTTCACTTCTAAAAATGCGGATTCTTCCTTTCTTACTAAGCATTTTTAATTCAATATTTTACCTGATATTTACTTATGTCTTATGATTTTTATATTCTCTTAAGAAGGATTGGTATTTCAAATGGCTTTATAAAATTTTCATTACATTCTCCTTCTTAAATAAGTAACATGTTGTAGCACCGCTTTCATTCTCATTACTAAGAGAACTATTCGGGTTTGTCTTACGTATTGTTACAATTTCAGAATTATTACAAATGCATAAAGGGTTTTTCATAAAGGTTTAAAGATATCATTAATTAAAAAAAAACACATTGCTTACCTGTCCTGGAAATTCTGCAATAGACTATTAAACTACAAGAATTCTTTAATAAAAACTGAATTATCTTTTGTTCACCATGTTGGAATTTAATAATATCTTTATACCTCGCGTAATAACTATTTCTTCTCATCCACATTGATTTATTGTTTGCCGCAATCTTCCATCTCCTCTTGTTTCTTAAATAACTTAGACGGTTCATTTTACCCCCTCATAATTTCAGACTTCAAAAATAATTTAAACTTTAATTTAAGCGTTCCGCGTCAATATTTATAATGAATGTTTTTTAAAATATTTCTCAAAGGCACATACTTGAATCAGAAATGGGAAGTACAAGATGACACTTGGAAAACCTATTTGATTGTTGTCTTTTTTTTCGAACTGTACATATCCCTAAAAAGACTTATGTGGACCTTTAGGAGTATACATACAATAGTGTCTCGTTTATCTGACCTTCACTTATTCGATATTCCGTATTATCCGACGTTCGGCCACAAAAACATCCCTTGCAACAATCGGTTACTAGAACTAAATTGTGCGCAAGTGCGCAATCAATTTTTTGTTACTTCCGACTATATTGCAGCTAACTAGTAGACCCCAACTGTACACTGAATGGCGTGAAGCTACAAGAATCAGAATAATGATACTACAAAGTTGGCGAAACTTGGTGGTGAAAAAAATGGTCCTCTACAAGAAAGCAGACTACCTTTAAGGAATGCTTAAAATCATCATAGAACTGAACTTTTTGTGTGTACTTAACTTAAGGCAATTATGTAACAGTAAGTTCATTTTTTTCTGTTGTTTTATCATACAATATGATTATTAGGTTTCGTAATGAGTAAAATTGTAACATAATTTGCCATTTAATTGACTCAATCTTAATATCTCTCCAATATCCGACATTTTCGCTTATTCGCCATTCTATCATCCCTTTTATGTTGGATAAGCGAGACTCTACTATACCCCAATTTGGAGAATCTCTGCATTAGAGCATTTCTCGGTTGGAAAATTGTTCCAAAATTGGATCTTGCTCTTTAACATTAAGCGGATGAAACAGTACGATACGCAATAAAAGCATAAATCATCATCTTGTGATCCCTTCTTCGTTCCTATTTTAAGGATACGAGAAAAGCGACGAATCCATGGCGCATCGACTCGGAAATATCAGCGCTAAAAGTCCCAGGGATCTTTTCCGCCAAAAAGCCCGTAAAATCGACGTGGTGAGATTGAATTAGACGGCGCCGAGTAATTCAATTTCGAGAAGGACCCCTACCACACACACGTGGGCTCTCAGTTGGCTAAGATGGCGGTAATTGATTTCCACTGCTTCCTCAAATACTCTACTATTTCGACGACCACTTTATATAGTTTTTTCCCCTCTGATTCTAGGACTACTGTCAGCAATGCCGCAGAGATAGGGAATTTTTATTTGAGTGGAAAGTCTTGGAAGGAATTGGACTTAAATACGATGTTGCTTTGTATTTCTTTGTGATTGTTGAGATTTATATCACAGAAAATAAAGAGAGAAACAGTAGATAAATTTTGACAGTGGTTTTTTTTCTGGATTATTTAACCTATTATTTTAATCCTTTAACAATTGGTTGCTAATTTTAAAATAATATTAGATGTATATGTAATTTTAATTAACCCTTAAATGGTTTCTTCTAAAAAATTACCTCAACAGTATCATAGGTGAAATTTCACCTCAGTAAATAAATTTTATTTTATAAATTTATGGAAGACATGTAAAGGAGATAAGATACATTAAATTAGAATCACATACTTCAAAAAAATTATAAAATTTATTTTTCACAGTTATTGCAAATAATAATGTGGTGCCTTTTACTAATGAAATTGGTACATATTGTATACCTCTAAATATATCTTCTATCTTCTGATCTTTTTTATACATATACGACATTTTTCTTGCTTAGATGTAGATGGTGTTTTTGGTGATGTTTCCTCGACCTTTTCGTCAAGTATTTCTAATATTATTTTTCTCAGATTGATGTTGCATATTCGTCATTTTTAATTGTTCTTTAAGAAATGGTTCAATGAGAGAAAATCATAATTCTAACAGCTAATCTTGCCTGGTAATACTTCTGATATCATTTGCAGCATTGCAAAATGCAAATTGGAAACAAAAGTTATAACTATGGTGCTTATATAAGCAAATTAAATCTTCACTGATGAAGAAATTTTAAAGAAAATTTACACTGACGATATTATGGGTGAAATATCACTCCAGATCAATTTTCTTTGTTAAACAGTTAAAGAAGTACATAACAAAATAGAACCTTTTTAATGGTAACGGTCTTCTTTCTGATGCCATAAATGAATACATTAGAAATCAGTGTTACCAGCAATTTGGTTTTTTACTATTATTAGAAAAACAATTTAAGGGGGAGAGGGTATTTTTCATCCATGATACCTTTTAAGGGTCGAACTTTGATGGACAGCTTACAATTTCGTATTTTGTCATATGTTAAGAAAAGATTTAAAAAATTGATAAAAGAGTTTGTTCAAATTTTTTTTTTTGGGGCTAATCAGAGTGACATCGATTCGATGACTAATTTTTTAATTGGTTGTAATTTTATTTTGAATTTTCATTCAACAATGAAGACGTCTTCTTTAAATACTAAATGTTTAAAATGATAATTCTTTTTTCCAAAATAATTACTTTACTAATTCTATCTATACGCATTTAGAGCTTATATCAACTCTATATTCAGAGCTTTTAGCATGAATAAGTAAATTTTAATTTCATCAGTTTGCGTATATTCAATCTGGATAAATTTTTATTTATGAGAAAATGCAATCCTTGTAATTGTATTATCGTTTTCTAGAACAATCAGATGTTCTTTTACAACAAAAGGGGCTCATATTCTTCGTACTTTCGTTATATAATCTGAAATTTTCTCAACGGGTAAGGTCGATAAGAAGAATTATTCGAATACAAACCCTTATAATAAGAGATTATAAATCCTTATAATCGAATAAGAGTTTCATTTTGATTATAATTCATTTTGGGTTGAAAGAAACTTGACAGAAATCGTAATTTTATACCTTGCATCGCATTAAAAAATAAATCTCCCAGAGTATTTATTATTTATCCATAATTTTTGAAAAATTACTAAACATCCTGTGATGTTGGGCTATTCGCGATTTTCTCTTTACAAACCTCGAGGATTTGAATTGAATTGCATAAAATTATAATTTCTTCCAAACCCAAATTAAACATGATTAAGTAAATTAAATGAAGATAGAAATGAAGTGAAGTGAATTAAAAATAATGATATAAAAAATGAAATAAAACTGGAATGGAAATTGAAGTTAAAGGCAAGCTGCTAGTTATAAGTAAACTCGATTGTGAAATGTCACAATTAGTCTTTTGGGTAAAAGTGATCCTTAGTCAAAGTAAATTACGAAGCTATTGTTAGTGAAATTTGTTGGAATAAGAGAGAGTGATTTGGTGAGCTGAGATTTCATATTTAAATTATAATCTAGGATTGTAGATTTAAGTGGGATTCGAGAGAGACCGACCTTAGCTATGCTTCATTGATAAATAAAGTAATTTATCATGCTTTAGCGTGTCTTCAATTGGAGTCAAGTACTAATTGAAAGATGCCGGTAAAATTAAATAATGAGGAAAGGATATCACAATCTTAATAAAAATAAATTCATAATTTAAATTTAATTAAGAGTGAATTAAACTTATTATAATCAATGTTCTAAATGTTACGGTGTCGGAAAAATATGTATGACATAAATGGATTTAGAAGTGATTCAATTACATACGATGACAATTATAGTTATCAAAATTGTTTACTATAGTTACATCCATCTCGAATACAAGCAGCTGAAATTTTAACCAAATCATAGACCACTAAAATCTTCGTTTTCTTAAAATATAGTTTGCCTTTTTTGCTGCATTTGCATGATTGCATGAATGTTGCATATTTTGAATATAAATTTGATTCTGGTGCTTTAGGCCAAATAATTCTAACACATTACCCAATTTCTTTCCCATATTTCTTTTAAAAGCAAATAAATATGCAAATGTAAAGTCAGCAAATTATTTTGAAATATCATTGACTTTCCTGCAAATTCATGCTAGTAATTTGATAAAAAATCCCTTCCTACAGACATTTTAAATTACGATCAACAACTTTCGAAATTTTTAGAAACTCAGATTTCAATGTGAAATTTCACAATAATGCTAAATAATGACGACTTTTGATGAAGAGACTCTTTAACATTATTACCAATAGCTGATAATAAACTAATGGTATTAAAATTCATGAAAATTGGAACGTATTTTTCTAAATTAGTGCTAATGGTTAATAGGCATGTAATGCTACTAGTCTGAAGATAAAATAAGCGTATATAAGCATTAATTTAGTATCCAAGGACTTGAGATAACTATCATGTAATGAAAATTAAATTTCGTTTCGAAAACATAATTAATTTAATTGCCTTTTAAAACTTTTTTTTAATCATTGCTCATATTTGAAAAGTCACATACACTTTCCACGCGCGACGTACGCAAGATAATTTACTTCTTACTTACGAAAAAAACTTAAGACATCTTCTCGCAATGTTTTTTTTTTTAAACTAAAACAATTGAAATACGCGAAAAATACCATTGAAAAAATAACAAGCCTAAATATAAGTATAATTAGGTACACAATACATCTGAATAAAAAAATTTAGAATATTTATGCTGTTTCTAAACAGTTTAAAAAATAACACAGACTGCAAGTTTTTGTTTTTTAAAATTTTGTTTGTGTTCCTTATGTACTAATAAAATTTATTCTTAAAAAAAAATTAAATTACGATGCTTTCAAAATAACATAACCTCGAAGATTATTTAAGGAAATGTAATATAGATATTCTTACATAAAAGAAACCCCATTATTTTATGTCTGTATTTTAGCCTTTTCCCTGTAAAGGACTAATTAAGAATTGTAGGACGACATTCTGAAATAAATTGCTCAAGAAATCAGTTCCATGAAGCATTATCACATATATAAAGCAAAAAATTTGTGTTTCAACCCTTAAATAATTATAAGTAATAAAATTTGTGAAATGAACCAGGAAATGGGTATAATTAATGGGAAAAATACAAAGAAAACCATATAAGATATTTTTTTTAATTAAAAAAAAAATGCCATCACAAAAATAACAACATTTTTCTTGCAGAAATATATCAGTAAAGGCAAAAATATTAATATTATTCTTTAGTCTTACCAAGTTTATATCCGAAAACAATTTTTCCTCTATGTTTTTATTACTTTTTATGTTAATGATCATAATTCGTAACACGCGCCGAAATGAAATTGTACTTGGATAGTGCACTCCGTCAATGAAAATTGACGCAGATAAAGAAATAAGCTGTCAAAGATTATAGTTGCGTTCGGAAACGATAAATAGTTTTGGTTAATTTAAAATTAAATAAAACACTATGCAAAGGTTGCTACATAAAGAGAAGTAAGGTTTTAAACATACGATACAGATTTTACATCACTATGCATTTAAGGGTTAAACCACCATTCAAACTTTACTTTCAACAAAAAGGAATTTAATTCTCAAAAAAAAAATATATTATGGCTGCGAAAAAAATCTCTTAAGGATTTTATTAGATCAAATTAAAATTCTCATGAAAGAGTAATTTTTCTTTAATTTATATGCTATCAAGATTCTAAGAAATGGGTTATTTTTTTGTCAAAATTTTAAGATAATTGTGAGACCTTTATTTTGGTCTTAATATCTTCAAACTATTTGTTCTTAATTTTGTTTTCTTCCTGTCATGCTTTGGATGTCAAACGATTTTGATATTTCCTGGAATTATTTTTGATTAATATTTTTCCCTTTCACCAAATTTTTTGCATAGCATTAAATTTGCTGAATAATTCAAAATGTTTCATATTAAAATAGTTCTTGAATCCATATATCTCATCATCTTCTATCAAGAATTGTTCGCTGGTGACCTCCGACAAATTTTAGATAAAACAGTCAAATCTTGCATAATGCTAGATATTTCACACACACACACACAGTTAATACTTTATTAAAGGTATTAACTAGAAAATTTGTTTTTATTTATCTCGAGTAGTCAAAAGTGAACCCAACAGGGCTTGTCAAAAAAGTTTGACAAGTAGAAATACAAATACTTATAACCAGAATGATAAAGTACTGATTACGAAAAATTGACACGAGGTTGATTTTGAACATCTTTCAACTTAAGAAATTTTATGTTTTAAATTTTTTTATAGAAGCATTTAATATTATTCCAAAATATTCTCCGAATTATTTATATTTCAATACATTTGAATCTGACGATTTAAAAAAGTATAGCGCATAGTTTTTATTTGAAATAAAATTAAAAAATAATTTAAAATAATTGGCTGAATATTAACCCACTTTTTCATCTTGTTAATATTTACTGATCTTTACATAGTTAATGTGTTTTGAAAATATTTAATAATTCATTTTTAAGCACACTAAAATTAAAATACGATAAAAATTAAGAATTGAAAGTGACGAATGAATACTTGTTAGGAATGAAGAACACTTTGTAACCCCTCACGATCACTATGTCTTTATCTGGTACAAGTTTATATTAATTTTTAATCCTAATATAAATTATTCAGTTTGAAAAAAATAGATTTAAATAAAGATCTTGCTTTAAAAAAATCTATGTATTTATTACATAAACATAAAATATTCTTTTATTATTTGGTAAAAATATTTGGTATATATATATATATTCCTCTGAATTTTAGGGAGTAAAAGAAATTTTTTATATATTATCCATTTTATTATTTTTTTTTTATCTGATATTGGTTCAAAGCTAAGACATCATTTGATAGTACCCCATAGAGATTTTTATTCCTAGAGGGACATCAGTCTCATTAGAATTAAAATAACTGAATTATATAAAAATGTAAATGATTATAGGTGGTGAACTTTATATGTAGAATATTCTCTTGTAATTGATCCTCTAGCAATTGCAAGAGCAATTTTATCATCATATATATCAAAAATAAGTTAAATTGTGTCTTATTTTCTGTTATATATGCATATCTTCCCAAATGAATAAAACGTCTCAGTAAAAATAATCAACATTTGAATTTAGAAGAGAACGTGTTAAATCAGGTATAAATATATTTTTACTCAAAAATAGCACCCATTACAACTTTTACGACTTTAATTAAAAAAAAAATTCCCGGTAAACTCTTAATTAATTGAGCTTTTGAAACCATTTCAAAGTGAAGGAATGGACTCAAATTTATTTAAAACACTTAAGCTTCACATATCTCATATGATTCTTCAAGTACTTTTTATACATCTCTCGATAACTGATACGTCAATTTTGTCAAATAATATCAGCATCTATTTTTTTTACTTCTAAGAAACAATCATTTCTGAAGCCGATACCCACGGGGGAGAGAGTGGAAGTGATCCTTACGGATCGTTTGCAGATGATTGAGAGAACGGTCAGTTGAGCAAATCCCTCCTTACGTCGTTTCCGTAATCCGATTGTCCACAGGGTTGGGGAGGTTTCTGTAAGTAAGCGGTGCCCGAGGCTAGGCGATTTCTTACGGGTACATTCGGACCACTTATATCAACAAGTTGGATCGAGTAGGAAAAGGACACAGACAATTTGCTAGGTCTTTGAATACGGAGCTTAATGGAGCGATATATAGTCGAACTTCTGGTTCGAAATTTCAGAAAATTTGAATTCCTCACCCGGTTTCTAAAATCCAGTATTAAGATAATGGAAAGAAAACTGTGGATAATTCTAATTTTTGTACGATTCCTTTTAGATGATTGTGGTAAAGTAAGTTCATTTGATTGATTGATTGCCTTTTTCGTCGCACTTAGAATCAACTCGAAGGCTATTGGTGACGAGCTTCGTAGTTTTGAACATTAATCAAGTGGTGAGGACGATACCTGAGCTATCATTTCTCTCCAAAGTTCGCTATAACGAGAGGACTTGGAACCTCTACTGATTTAACGTATACAGCCCTCTAAACGGAGAGTCTTCAGTGGTATCAGGGCTCGAGCTCACGGCTGGACGAAAACAACGCTGGCCGCGAGTATGCGACCATGACACTAGACTACTGCAGCCGCTGCACTTAGAAGCAAGAAAACTATTGGCGGTGGAACTCATTATTTTGAACCTCAACCAAGTGATGAAGACGACACCCAAAATGGCATTTCCCTCTCTAAACTTCCACACCATTCCAATTATTGAGATTTGAGTCTCAACAGATTTAACATGCATTAGCCGCGCTACACGCTGGGTGTTTAGTGGCATCGAGACTCCAACCCATGACTCGGCGGCCTTGAGTTTGCAACTATGTCTCTTAGGTTACCGCTTCCCCTTTGGGTAATAAATGTGTGATATTGGAATATCATTCTTCTTATTGAAATTTCTATTTGACATCATTTGATAGGTTAAGATCATTTGCAACGACTCAAAGATTGCATTAAAGAGTAAAGCAGAAATAATTATTTAAAAAAAATCATAGCTTGTTAAAGTACTTAGTAAGAATTTTTGATTTAATTGAAAAATATGCGTACAAACACACATTATAATGAAAATCTTGTAAAATAAAGCTTGTGCTATAATGTTTTGACCGTGACGTTAACTATCTTTTCTCTTTGAGAAAACAAATGTAATTCGAATTTTCGGATGATTCGTATTCTTCCCCTGGTCTTTTCGGCTTACGCTATCCAAGTTTGACTGAACTTTTTGCAATTTGTTTTTATTCAAAATTATTAAGCTCTCTACTATATTTTACCAATTATATCTTCACTTAATACTAAATTATGATGCATTAAATTTAAAAAAAAAAATTTTAGTATAGAAATACCCTCAATAATGTTTTTTTTTACTTTACCAATATAAAGTATTACATATTACTTTATTGCTTTTATTTCATTTGGATAAATACAAATGTTTTTTGTGTATACGCCTTTGAACCGATAGGGGCTGTAGTAACCGAGTGGTCATGGTCGCGTGCTTGCACCCTGTGCTGTTTCCATCGAATCGTGAGCCTGATCGGACCTGATGTCACTCAAGACTCAGTAAGTAGCGGGGATGATGTACGTAAAATGTGTTGAGAATCAAAGCTCTCAGAATGATGTGGAAGTTTGGAGAGGGAAGTGCCAGCTCAGGTGTCGTCCTCACCACTTCACCGTGGTTGAAAATTACGAGGTCGTAGGCAATAGCCTTCCTGTTGCATTTAAGTGTGACATTAATAAACAATCAATCGATCGAAAAATTCGAGAAGGTTGCTGTTAGGGCTTAGTGAAGGAAGATTTTGGTTTTGTATAAATTTTATGCATTTTCTTACGGTTTTAACTTTAATTGCTTTTTCTAGATGGAAAATAAATTATATTTACTATGTCTAATCGCCTCTTTGTACTCTTTTTTATTCCATATTGTCTAATCGCATAATGTAATATGGTGTTACTTTCTAAAGGGAATGAACTGAGTTTGTGAAAAACGATGATCTCGCAAGTCATCATTGCATACATTTCGAGAAGTTTGATTAAAATTATGACGTAAACAAAATCAGAAGCGAACGCAGATACCATACGATTATTGAAATACAGTTTCATGATTTTTTGAAACAAATACGCATAATATTTTTTCTTTAATAAAATAGCGAGAAATCTTACTAGCCAAGCTAATGCAATTTTTATTTATTAATTTTTCTTTTTATGTTAAAAATATATAAATGAATTAACTGACATTTTAAAAGTTTAATTAAACCTTTATGAATAAATTTTTTGTTACTCTATAGAAAATAAGAGTCTTCAGGGGCGTATTCTGTAGAATAAGAGAAAAGATGTGACAACACAAAGTTAGGACTAGAAAAAACCATTTGTTTCACGCTAACTTTATCTTTAAGAATTTGGATCACATTTTTTTTGAAACAATCAAAATAACATTAATTTCTCAAAAGTGATACTTAATTTTTTTTTCTAAATTATTTCAAAAGATTTTTAAGTATTTGAAAAGAGAAAGAAAATTATATATATACATTTTGTGCTTATTTCCTTGCAAAGATTTTCCTATTTCAAAAAGTTCTTTAAATTCCTATTATAATTTTAAATAGGTCTAAAGCTTAATGAATCAATTAAATATTATGAATATTGTAATAATATCCTGCTCTAAACCCTTTATCTACAAATTTCGAATAAAAAGAGTAAAGAAACAAAATTTCCAAAACCTTGAATCAGAAGATGACGAACAGCTCACTGTCATTCATCTTAGTATTTAACAAAGAAAACAATATCTAATTAAAGAGAAGTTCTTCAAATAGATAAATCTCCTAAGCGTAGGTCATCCCTTTGGTAGACAAAACCATGGGCCCATTAATTTGGTGCTGAAATTAAGACAATTCCTTACCCTTCTCTAATCTCTACCAACCCCCATAATCCGATTGTGGATGGGAAGAGGGTTGAACAAGCTATTAGTTCCGGATTACTTTTATCCCCAAGATTTGCAACCAAAAGGGAGAAAATATTATACCTTTTGCACCCCTATTGCCAAGATTAGCAATGGATTATCTTTATTGAAGATAAATTGTTCTTACCCATTTATATATATATAAGACTTCAACAAAGAAAGGAAAAAACCCTCTGAGACAATTAGGAAAAATATTTTATCTATACATTATCATAATACGACTTATTCCATTTCTGTGAAGGTTTTTCGTAGATTATGTACAATAAGATTTAAATTACTTGAGAGGTATTTTTGAATTTAAATGGTTTTTTTTACAATGAGTTGAAAAATATAACTTGATGTGAATTTCGTAAATTTTTTACCTCGGTAAACATTAACTACAGAAGATAAAAGACTTTGAATTTAGTGAAATTGGACAAATAGATATGATTTTTGTACTTCAGAAATTATTTGGCGTTAACAAAGCTAGAGTGGATTTAAAGTCTATTTTTTCGATTTTAATACGTAAATAAAAACTATTTGTTATTTATTTTTATGAGAGAGAAATTTTAATTTAATTTATAGAATATTTTATTTTTGTGAAAAAACTTAAAAGTTTTATTAGCTGTTTTTTCCAATCATTATATTATACAATTGTTTGTACTAAATTTTTATTGCTTATAAATTAAAGCAAATTTCAATTTTAATATTTATCTAATAGAAAGTTTTCATAGAACTATGAATAAAAAAAATTCTCGAATTAAAAATTACGCTTGTAGATTAGTAAATCTCTAATTTTGACATACTCTGATTTGATAGACAGAATCGGATAGTGAAATTCTTCTCAGAAAAAAATATTTTACATTTTTCAATTACTGTATAGGAGTTTGTACAACTGTTTGAATGAAACTTCCATTGCTTTTGTACAGCCTGTTTGACTTTCGATTTGTTTTCCTTTGAAAATGCTTACTGCTTTTTTCGAATAGCCTTTTTATTATAATAGAATTCCTTCTCTAATAAAAATTACCTAATTCATTTGGGCACTTAACTAAAATCTCAGTTATAATTCAATATGAGCAGAATTTATCGGATGGAACTCTCCTTTCAAACAAAATGAGCATTGATTACAAAAATGCAAATTGCAAACATCGTGACTATCACAATTGTGATATTGCTGCAATTCAATCACCATCTCCCCTTCAAGCTTCTGCAACAACGATCACGATAGCTTCGTTGATTTAATTCGTCGTTATGAACCATTCTTGTTAGTGAATAAGCAATCTTTGTTCTGGAAGGAAAAACCAATAGTTTTAAAAATGGATATGTTTTCTATATAATGCATAATCCTACTTTTGTTAACCTCTGTGTTGATTTTTTCGATTGAAATTACGACCTTCCAAAGTACAACAGTTCACTTTTTTTTTCACATGATCAAAATATCACGGAGACAAGCAGGGACAGCTTTCCGAAGATAATTAGTTACATTAATAACTAAACAATATTCGTAGAAAATTCGAACATTTGATTGTTTTTTGGTATGGTACGGACGAATATCGCGTGTGTTCTGTAATAATAACAACAAAAAATAGTTCGAAATGCGTTTTAGCAATTGGGAGATTCATGCTGATAAACGGTACACTTATGCTACTGTGGAATAGCGATCAATTAAAGGACATTCTATTCCGTGTTCTATTTTTTGATATGGTCGTAACGAGACTTATTTTGAAGTGTATGCTTTTTTTTCAAAGGCTAATAATGGTCGGGAAACAAGAAAAATAGAAAACAAACTAATGATCGAAAAGTTATTATTCACTGATGGGTTTTTTAAGTTGAAAATATCGAATTTTGGACTCATTAGAGAGGTAATTTTTAGAAAAGGTACTTTTGAAAAATCTAGAGTTATTTTAAAAAAAAGGCTGTTCATGCAAAAAAGTTGTTTTGATTCTTGACAGTAAATGTTTCTTTGTTAGACATTCACATAAATAAATAAAATAGAAAGCATGTACCAATTTTGAAAAAAAAACATAAGAAAAACTTATTTTATTATTATTATGCCTAATATTAAAAAATCATACAATTAGAAGCATCATATAATTTATCACAAAATTATAAAATGGGCTTCTCAAAAAGTTTTTAAGATGCATATTACTAAAATTTAGGAGTATATCAAAATACACAACACAATTTTTTTTATTGTAGAAATATATTCTGTTGAAACATATTTGAATGTTTGTGACTAGTAATTGAACAATGTTTTAGTAAAAACGAACAAGTAACATTATATGGAAGGTTATTTTATGTGACTCAAAAATCAAACAAATAACTTTACTAATGTTTAGAATGTGCTCATAAATTCATACATTGTGTGTAAGCAAATACAGAGAAAAATGTTAATGATTTTCAAAATTTACAATATGTTTTAGTTTTTATGTATTTAAAAAAATAGAATTGTTTTGAAAATTTCCCTTTTTTCATCGATAAATGTACGTACTATTTGAATGTAATACGTTTTGGTTTAATGTATTTGGCAAAAAAGGAAAAATATATACTTAACAATAACAATCATTCCTACTTTATAGAATTTTATATTTTCAAAATTAGACAGGAATTTCTTATGAATACATATGCACATTCGCAAAAAGATATGTATTTGTAACTATTGGTTCACTTAGCGAAAAACATCTATCAATACAAAAGAGAAAACAAAATATGACAATGATTTATTTAAAAATAAAATTAAAAGTAATTCCGCAAACTTTTATTCATCGAACATACATGTAATACTTTTCGATTGGAATCTTTTGTACATTAAACGATTTACGAAAATATGTCAAAAAGTTCTTCTGGGCAGCTTAAAACAAAGTGAAACAGTTTGAAAAGTTCTACTTACTGAAAAAGATACATATAGTAATGATTATAAATATTTAAATGTGTGTGTCGAATGTTGGAAAAAAAGTAAAAGTAAATAAGTTTTCAAATGGTACAATACTTTTTTTTAATCAAAGAATGATTAGAATTGTCTTTTTAATTAAATAAAATACTTTCTAGGTTTTTCTTTTTAAATTTCTTCTGAATATATAAGTGGGTAATTTTAGAATGACTTTTTTATTCATATAAAATGGAAAACAAAAGATATATTTAAAAGCAAAAATTATTATATTACTACCTAGATTACTGTAACACTTTTTAGAGAATTTATATAATTACGCCCAGCCTTCAAGTCCTTCATATAAATTTACTTCAAACACACCTGAACTTATTTCTAATGTATTCAAGTAATTTTGAAAATTATTAATAATGATTTACGTCATGAATATTTATTTGGACACCATTAATATGAATTATTAATTTTGAATTTCAAAAAATACGGATTGATCATTAGGTATTTTGCTGCATTGTTCAATTTGTAAAAAAAAAAAAAAAAAAAAAAAAAAAAAAGATGGGGTCTTTCTATTTAAATAATTCTTTGTTCTGTATTTTCTTGAAGAAGTCGAATAACAACTTAAAGGAACAATTTATTAATTGAAGATTAATTCCCTAATATGATTTGGATTCCTAGACAAGCCAAATGACGAAATTCATCTAACGTTAGAAAAAAGTGGAAAATCACTTAGATTAAATATTGACGTCATTCGTTTTATTTATAATGAAAGTGTATTTTATTTAATGATTTCTCTGATCCGTGTAAGGAAGTTCATTATGAAACCAAAAAAAAAAAAAAAAAAAAAATGGAAAAATGAGAAGAAAAAAAATTATTTTGAGCCTCTAAGAATGAACTGATTAAAGGCAATCACTTGAGTAATTTAAATAATTTAAACTTAAGAAATACACAATTTCAGAATTTATTCATTGACTTCAAAAGATGAAAATCCAATTTAAAATCGCATCTTTAGAACTTCCATTTCTTACTCTGTAAGAAATTGGTGAACTTAAGTAAAAAAACTTACATTGTAGTCCTTAATCTTATTGGACAACTTAATGGTCGTGGTAGACCAGCGGTCATAATTGCAGACTCGTGGCGACGTTGATTTCGTCGAGTCGTGGGTTCGATCCCGGATGCCCCTATAGACCCACCGTGCAGCGGGGTTGCTGAATATTACGTCTGGTGGAGATCCTGAATGCTTCCATTTGAGTTGTATGAAAGTTTCGAGGAAGGGATGGCAGCTAAAATATCGTCCTCGTTATTCGACCGAGGCTGAAAATTACGAGGTCCGTCGCCAATAGCCCTCGCGTTGCTTCTAATAGAGACATAAATAATAAAAAAAAAATTCAAGAGAGCCTAGTGTTCACCCATTGATGGAACTTTTACATGTTTCAGTGAGAAAATAGTAAATAAATCATTAATCAAATTTACGACAAAAAATATTTGAGGATTTTACTTTCTAACCATACCAATTATGTTTCGAAGCAATCGGGGGTATTGATCAATCATTTAAAGTTATTAAAAACAAATAATTATTGCTTTGTGAAATTTCATAAAACAATAATGAAAACACATCGAGTCATTGTGTGTGTGATAGAATATTTTTAAGTTCTTATAGGAACTTTATTTAATCCATCAAAAGTCATAAGAAAAAGTTTGTTATAAAAGAAATTTTTTTTTTTGTCGGTATACGAGCTCATAGTATATGCAGGAATCATTATTACATGTTACAGAGTTAATCTTGGGAGTACTCAAAGTCTTCTTTCTCCGACTGATTTTGTAAAATCAAAATGGCTCCACTTTCTGGCCCCCCCCCCCTCTTCTTTTTTTCTTATTCCCCTGTATATTGCGACCTGGCAAAACGATATTGAATTGCGTTGATTTACTGATGGTATTTATTGTATTGCCATCGAGTTTTGTTTACCAGATAGAAAAATTAGATTTTAATTCCAATTTTAGAAAAATTACAATTTTTATTTAAAAATAATTTATTTGAATTAAATACAAATTTCGTTACTGCTCTAGAAATTATATAAACCTTACCAAAAACATATTTCCCAAGATTGAAAATAACAAAAAATAAAATAAGATCTAGCATTAGAGTCAAAAATGATTTACCTCCTTAATAATTTAATCTGACGAATCTGAATTAATCAAAAAACTAAATTATGATGATATTATCAGCGAATTTTCTAGGAATAATGTTAGAAAACGAAACAGAAATCATATATTGTTAACATATTCAAATAAGTCGCATATCAAATTGTGTTTTACAAGTACATAAATCGATAATTTTAATTGTTTGATTTCTTTATGAGAGAGATAGAAATATTTTGATTTTATTAAACTTATTGCATTATTTATTTTTTTCATGTACTCTTTGCTATACCATTTATATAATATAATAAATGGAGGAATGAAATAATTATTTTATTGCAGGAAATTCGTTTCAAGGTCCTTGAAGTAAACTTCCAGCCGCTCTTACTTTAAGCCTACACACACACACACACATACACACAGAGTATATATATCTATATATATATATATTACACACAGAGTATATATATATGTATATATATATATATATATATATATATATATACTAGCTGATACCCTCCCGCTTCACTGGACAGACATTAATATAATATTTCGGAACCTATACGTAAGATATCAAGAAAATTTTCAATTTTTAAAACGTTAATGATATTCTAAATTTAAAATTTTAAGAAATTGATTGTCTGTATTAATGGTTATCCTCGACTTTCAAATATATGAGAAAAATAAAAAAAAATCAGCAAAAAGTCACCCCATATATATATAATATGAATAAAATTCCTTCCACCGTATACATGTTACACATAGTATTGCTAAAGATACAACCTTTTGTCAGAAGATTCATCATGTGCTTAGCTTTCAAATGAAAAACCCTCGCAATGGCATCGTGTCAATCATAAGATTTTTGTCCTTGCTTCAAGACATCTTTGATTTCTGACCATTTAGGATTGAAAGTGACTGCAATCTGTAAAAAAAAAGTCGTGCAAGTCGGGATGTCCAAAATGTCTTACGTATGTCATAGCCTCTTGAGTTCGTTCATGCATGTAGCGAGGTCCTCCAGTAAACAAAGATTGTCTTGCGTGTATACTACTCCGTAAAAAGTCGCCATTTTAGTATTTTTCAAAATTCCGCTAAGTTTGGGGGAGCTAAACTACACTCCAAATTCCAAAACTCAATTTATTCCAAACTCATTTATTTCCATCGCTACGTTTTCTATTTTCGACATGTACGAAATTTCACATAAAGAGCCCCTTCGCCAAAATCTTGCCAATCCTCAATCATCGCTTCAATATAAAATTATTTGGTATTTTTCCATTCTGCACACACAAATCTCACCAATTTAACTTAATTGGTGACAATATACAGTAAACATATAAAAAAAATATATTCCGTTTGACGTCGGTCATATCAGTTTTGGCGAGAAAGTCACCAAAAATTACATAACCGACGGATAAGAGTAGATTAATAGATGAAAATTACATTTTGGATAATACCTCCGTAAAATCCGTTCTTGGCGAGCGTCTACATCGCAAAATGAGTAACTGTGCTAAATTTCAAGTCAATCGTTTGTATAGTCTTGGAGATTTCGTGATGAGTCAATCAGTGGTATTTCGCTTATATATATTTAGATATATATGCGTGTGTGCGCGTTATTTTAGAATAACTCAGATTAATAGTCTAAAACCTGTTACAACATTAAATATATTACTCTCCATTTTTGTAATATCAAAAAAATTTTAAGGTTTTTCTTAAAATTTTCCAAAAATATTTACCATTTCTTGATATTTTGTATTTCTTCTACTCTTCTGATATGTATATAGTAAATTTTTATAATTTTACTTTTGTTTCAGGTAAGGAGAAAACTCGAGGAAGAGACATATACTAAAGGGACAAAGTTTTTAAAGCACTGAATTAATCACAAGGAAGGTTCCTTTTCCAAGGATCATGATGAACCTTGTTTTTCCAGTCTTTGCACGGATCCTCAAGAACGACCATGTCACTACATCTGTATTTTGCATGCTTAGAACCTGAAACAAAAAAAATTACTTATAAAAAAAATTACACATTCTAGTCTTAAGCCTGTGTCTGGTTATTTGCTACTAAGTATCAATTTTCTATGTAATATTTAGAAAGTAGTTTTTATTTTCAGTGTATGATTTGTGTTTCCTACAAAACACTTGTTTTGTTATGTTATTGGTTTGATCAAGAGCTCAATTAAGTTATTTTATAAATTGACATTTAAAAGTTTTGTGGAAAGAAATAAAATGTGTCTAAAGAAAAAAAATAGTGAATTGATTGAGAGTAAATCTGGTAATCATTTTTTGTTGGAATCATAAAATTAGAGCAGTTTTAATATCTTTTTCAAGATCTTCAATTTTTGTGCTATGATTTATAATTTATATGACACTAAGTATTTAAAGGATTTAGTCTAGAAATATATACTTATAAGAAATGTCTTGAAAATAAGAAAGTTACTAAGAATGTATCTAAATTGTTAAGGCTCCCGTCTACCCGCCATTTTGTTTTCGCGGACGTAATGTTAATCCTATGGAATTACTACTTTAATTCTCACATCTTTACTATTCGACCTATTTGAATGCAATAAAGTGCATCTGAAAGAGCAAAAAATAATGAATGCTTTTGTGGAAATACTTTTTTCCTCCGATTTTTAAAAATATTTTTATCCCTATTTTAATGATTCGTTTACTTGCTTTCTGGTCTTTAAAAAAATATTTTCAACTATTTTTAAAAATCGGAGGAAAAAAGTAATTCCACAGAAGCATTCGTTATTTTTTGCTCTTTCAGATGCACTTTATTATAATCAAATTGGTAGAACAATAAGGATGTGAGAATTAAAGTTGTAATTCCATAGGATTAACATTACGTCCATGAAATCAAAATGGCGGGTAGACGGGAGCCTTAAGGCCGCGAGCTCATTGCCTAAGTAGCATTTATTGAATTGTGGGTGCGATTTTATTAAAAACCCAACGTTTAGCTGGGCTGGTTCCCAATAAATCTTTCGAGATTAAGTGTCATCACGTTGGGATGATGTGGAATTATGGAGAGAGGAGCTCCATCTCAGGTATGATCCTCCAATCTTGACTGGAACATGCAATTCACCGCAGAATTACCAGTATCAGCAACATAGTATGTTAAGCTAAAAGTACATCAAAAATATATCCGGATGGATAATGGTTTCCTTCACACTATCGCATTTTTTGAGCCCTAATTCCTTGCGTGGTATGATGGGAAAATTTTGGAGAATAAAGTAACAATTCAGGTGTCGTTCCCAATTTTGAAGAAGAATTTTAGGAAATGAATCTATTCCTTATTAATTTCTCCTTCCGGGGTTCCGTTAATTTATAACATTCGGTCTCATTACTTAATTAATTTTCTCATTATTAATCTACCATTTTTAATCTCATTTTCTGCATCTCTCTCTTTCTCTTCTTTTTCTACGCCTCGGTAACCGAGTGGTTATGGTCGAGAGCTTGTGCTTATATATCGTATATACAGGTGTATCGCTTTAATTTTTGACATTATTTTTAAAATCTATTCAGTTATATAAAGAAAATATATAATTACAATGTCAAATTCGTTTTATTTGTCTTTTGCCTTTTGCAATAATTATTTTAAAATTATAAGAATTAACAACGAAACATTATTTAAGATAATAGTGTTTTACAAAAGCGAGAAAGCTTACATCAAATAGTAAAACACCAGTAATTGCTGGAATACCATTTATACTTCTAATATGTTACGATGATATATAACTATTTACATGCATATCTACTGGTTTAATTTTGAAACATTAGATAAATACGAAGGACATTATTAAGAATATAATGCTGTCAGAGAATTTTTTTAAAAGCCCCGAAAACTGTTTTTTTAATATAAGGAAAGAAAATATATAATTAACCACTGATAGAGTACATATTTATTTAATAAAAAGTTACTTTTATAATCTCTAACGCTTCACTAGACTAAATTTGGATTGTTTCCAACTTCAGAAGCAATAAAATACTTCTTAACACCTTCAACAAAGAAACATGTCAGTTTTAAGAATAATTATGCAAAATCATATTCAAATCAATTAAATTGATGATAAATGAAGTGCATTTTTAGAGACTGTTATTTGCACATGTAAATGAAAGCGATAAGAAATATTCATTGTCATCGAAAACATTTAATCATCGTGATTAATTAACATCTTCAGAATCAGTGTGATACATTATTTGAGGATAGAAAGTATAAATTTTTTTAAATATCTACTTATTCCATACATTTTATTTTAATAGCTAAATTTTAATTTTGTGAATAAAATGTATCTCTTTCGAAAACAATTAAAGTCCATTTTTAAAGCAATTAAATAGTTTTTTCAGATCAATGAAAAATTTTTATGAAAAAACTTAAGTGAGATAAACGGTATTTTCCATCTTTAAAAACAACTAATCATCATTATTTATTACCATCTTCAGATTTGATCTGATATACGTTTTAAAGATAGAATAATTTCTTTTTAAATAAGATTATCCCTAAAATTATATTCATTCTAGCTACTTAGTTTTAAAATCTACAAATAAATTGTAACGCTTTAGGAAATAATTACGTTAAGTCCTTTTTTAAAGCAATTAAACAGCTTTTACAAAGCACCAAATGAATGTTACTAATAAACCGCAAATGATAAAATGTATTTCTCATCATCGAAAACAGCTAATCATCCTGATTAATTTACATCTCCTCAATCGATCCAGTGCACGATTTGAGGGTGGAAGAAATAAATAACAACAAATCTGCCCATCCCAGACGTTCCAATCCATACACCATAAACAACCTGACGTCATCATGCGGAAAAGGGAGCCAGAAACAACATCATATAAGAACATTGAACAAAAAAAAGAAAGAAAGAATCCACGTGATCTGATGCATAGATTAAGAATAATAATTAAGTGAAAGGAATATCGAACAATCCCCTTCTGTACCGTTACCTCCTTACCTACCCCGACACCCTTGGAAGATCTTTGTATTTAGGAAGAAGGAGGGTTGGGCGTGCTTTTCCTTCTCAAATTGATGGCAAAAGCGCCAGTCCATGGCACGTGACCGGAATGGTAGTGAACGAATGCGGGTTCTGAAACCGAGGTTCTTCCTAATACCGAAATGCAAATAAGCGAATGAGAGGCCGAGGAAGTGTTTGTATTGCAAAATGGACTGTAGTGCCTTTCTGCCATAAGGGTAGGGGCCAACAAAGCGAAGGGCACAGGGGCTAATTTCAAGAGCTGTACAGTCGTGATCTCCTGTTTACGTCCTTGGGATATTCCCTAAAGAAAGTAGTTGGGGCAAAAGTATTGTCTTGAGTCATTTTGGATACTGTCATAGATGCCTTAGAAGTACTTTCTGGAGGTGCAATCGTTGGAAAAAGTCATCCGGGTTGAGAAACACTTTCGTGTAGTTTTCTTAGATAGTATTTAAATCTTGATCTTCTGTTCGAAATGGTAATGGTGTCTGGCGAGAAATCATACAATCATACAATTTTTATCATACAATGCTAAATTTATTTAGCATTGCATCATATAAAAAGAGACATTTGATTTGCATTGAATATCTATTATGGATAAATGAAATGTAAATTATTAAATCTTAATATGTATTGAAATAGTTAATAAAAAGGGATTTACAAATAACCCTCCTAGTAACTCATAAATGTAAGTTCATTAAATTTTACTTGTTTTTCGTTTGAATGCAGTTTTCGATACATTTTTTTTATCAATTAAAGCTAAATCCTAAGATTGTAAAGGAAAAACATTTCTTAGGTCACATTTTTTAAAAAAAGTGTTGGAAAATTATAGTAGAAAAATAAAATATGGAGGTGAGTTTGTCTGAAGCATACAATCAAAAAACAGATAGAGTGTACTGTTTTTTTTTTGACATAATCGACAAATTCTTTTTGTTCTTGTTAAAATAAGGCTTGGTTTTTATTTTGACCTTAAATTCCCAGACTTTTATGCTTGAATCCTTTGGAAGATTTATACATTTGCGTTGTGATGTCTGATCCGTCCTTGACACAAATAAAATGTAACGCGGTTGAAAGGTCTTTGGAAATACCATCAACCTTAAAGGTGAGATTCACTAATATAGCATGAGCGGTATTCTTTTTAAGATAGAATGATAAATTGTGGGGTCTTCTTGGGAAGACCGATCCTGGACTGTGTCTTATATAGCCATGAGGTGATCAAATCAAACCTTATATGTATTTCGTATATCTTTGATATTATTAGATTTAGGAATATTGATAGAGCTAAGAATACATGAAATGGCGCTTAAATATGAATATACATTTTTATAAAGGGAAATATTTTTGCTTTTTAGAGATATATTATTTATATTGAATTAAGAAGGTAAGCGGGCTTCAGGGAGACTTGGATTTACACATTTTTTATAAAAGTTAGAAGTCCATGAGTTGATATTTACTTCAAAATTTTATGATGTGGAATTGACCAAGACGTGCTCACCCAAACTAATTTCATCTCTTGCGAATCCCATCCAGAACTTTTAAATAAAATTATATTCAGCTAAAAGTCTCTTCATGGAGATGTTTTAACTCAGGTAAATCTTATGGATAACACGGTATTATATAAAATTACATTTTCTTTTCAAAAGTATTATATATGTATATGTGTGTGTGTTTGATTGTTTGACTAATTTTTTTTTTACTAACATCACACTAAGAAGTAACATGTGGTCTATTGGCGTAACACGAGGGCTCGCAATTTTGAACGTTGGTCAAGTGACGAAGACGGCACCTGAGCAGGCACTTTCTTCTTCAAACTTTCACTCCATGCCAACGGGTAGATTTAGAACATCGACAGATTCAACACGTATCAACCCCTCGACAGGGCAGATCTTTAATGGCATCAGGACTCGAATCCATGGCTCGACGGAACACCACTGCTCGCAAGTTCTCGCCCATGATTACCAGACTACCGTGGCCCTTAAACTACTTATCCATTGATCCTTAGGTACATAAAGTAGTTATCGTTGATTTGTTTGGTTTCAGGGAGCTAGGCTACCACTGCTATTCAATATTGTTAGGATGATTACTGACTCAGAACAGAAATTTTTTAGACTGAATTAAATATTAATACGATTCTGTTTCACCTTATTTAAAAAAATTATCAGAAATATTTCATTCGAAATTATCTTGAAACATCAATTTTACTTGGCTGGAAAGCAAATAATTTATTACTGTGAGAATAATCTAATTATGTCATTAAAAGGTACGTTGCAGTATTTTAGATTTTCAGTGGAAAATCGAAACAGGAATTTTGGCGACTATAAATTATGTCCCAAAAAGAGAACACAAGCCGATTTTTATATTTTATTTAACTCATGTGACCTGTTTAAGGCAAACTCTTTAAGGATATTGTAGCCAAGAACACTTTTAAAAGTGGGTAATTATGCATGGCATTCAACATGACATTTTGGTATCGGATGCTTAGGGTAATTAAAAAAATTGTTAAACCGGTTCCCTTGCCACTGGACATTGCCTGCAAACATTTATAACACTCTTTTCATTATTTTCCTTCTGTGGAAAAATGCTTCAGATCAGTTATCTATGATGCACATTCAATCTAAATATAGCTATTAAAATTCAGCATATTCATTTGGGATACTTATATTAGGGTATGGTGAATATTTAATAAAAATACTTCTATGAAAAGTATTGATTACCAATGTAAACATGAAAAAGGTGGTTTTTGATTTAGAAGTTTTCTATATAAATATCCTAGGGTTTTTTTTTAGGGTGACATGAGAGGGAACAATGAAATTTTGAATTTGACTCACATTTTTTTTGTGACGTATATCTTTTGAAATTATTGGCAGAACTTAGATTTTTATGCGTGCTTTTAATAATGATATATCAATAGTTTTATAGAACTCTAAAAATAACTTTTCAGTCAATTTTTTTCCGTTTTAGTTGAATATGGGCAGGATGTTGGAGACAAGTTTGTAATTAGATACCACTATTTTTTTAAAAAAATTATTCTTTGAATATATGAAATATTTTACTTCTCATGCGTAAAACTATGCACAAAAAGTAGTGAACCAACTTTTATGATTTTATGATGATATCATTGTATGTTTTCTTTGAAAAAACCATAGAACTTTGTAATTTTGGAAATTGTAATTTGTTTCTTTTTTCTACATAAAGGAATTATTTCTTAAAATTTAGTTATTAGAGAAATATTTTTTTTAAAAAAAATTAGTATTAGCATGCATAGGTATTCTTTATAGAAGCATAAGCAATTTGGAACCATATAGTGTAATGGTCTTTTTAAAATGGTACTTAATGCAAATATGTTTCATATCGATATTCAACTAAGAAAAGAAAAAAAACACGCTTTAATTAAGTAATTAATTTTAGAGTTTTATTGAATAATTAAAATACCATTATTAGTCCCACAACAAATCTAATCTTTAATTATAATTTTAAGGCATGTACGTCACAAAAACAAGAAGTCTTAATTACGGTATTTTACTATTCCTCGCTAAACATTCATTCCTCGTTAAACATTGAAAACGTGGATTTTGATTTGGAATTTTTTTTATATAAATATCATTTGTGAAAAACATTCACAAGTACTACATTAATATTAATATGGAAATTATGTATTCTAATTGAAATATTTTTTTTATAAAAGTATCGTTTATTTTTAAGTAAAAAACTAATCAAAATCAGGAAACCATAGATTTTGATTTAAGATGCTTTTATATACGAGGGGATATCGCAAAGTTTTAATTGATACCAAGAAATAATTGAGATACATATCCAGATAAAATTGATTCTGCATATTAAATGATCTTTTTGTGCATAATGTTGTAACTAACAGCTATTAATATTGATTTGTTTAGCTTCGAGAAACCAAAGATTGAAGTAACCTGCAATATTGTTAAGTTTTCATTACTACTAAAAATAATACATATAGAAATTTATTTGTTATATTTATTTGCTTAAGATTTCTCTACATAGTCACCATCCAGAGCTATACATTTCTTCTAAAGTTTCTTGGTCTTTCGAAGGCCGTCAATGTAGAACTCAGCATATTAAGCTCTATCTTCTACGTTATCTGGGTTACTTAAAACTAAGGCTTTTTGAAACCAAAAATATCATCATTAATAGCTGTAATTTACAATATTACGTACATAAGAATCAATTAATATATAAAATAAATTTTATTGAGTTATCTTAGTTATTTCTCAGTAATAATTGAAATTTTATAATACTCCTACATAAATATCGTTGATTTTTAATGAAACATTTTCCTACATACATGAACAATGTGGATGTTGTTATGAATGTTTCGATGTAAAAATCGTTGGCTTTTAATGTGACCTGCTTTTTAAATGAAAAATATTCAGTTGCATCACAACAGTGAGAGATATAGGTGTTATATTGTTTAATTTATTTTATTAAACGAGGTTGACAATGTCTCTCGGCAAAGATATTTTATTTTATTATTTGTCATCTGCTTGTGGTGAATCTAAAAAAAGGGGGGAAATATCTAGCATTGGTTGTTATATGTTTTTTCGAACATAAAAAAAAAAAAAAAAAAAAACTGCAGTTATTGTTTTCCATAGATAAATTTAAACTACATCTGCTGTTTAAAATAAAATCTATTTTTAAAAGTAACACTAACTTGGCATTTAAATATAAAAAATATTGAAACTTTAAGCTTTCATTTTGGCATTTAAAGTATAAAAGAGTGATAAAATGTACATGAGTTATATGGTGGCATATGCATGGCTCGAAAATTACTTACGTTGACCTTTCACGATTTCGTTTTTTATAAATTAGCATTTAATGTTATATTAAAATTACTTTTGCCTATTGATTTTATTAAGAATTTTATTAAATCTGGAATCATTTTCTTCTGAATTTTTTTTTCTTGATTATTCCTTTCCAGCAATGGATCATTTCTCGAAAGTGTGAAAAACATTACATTCCAAAACCAAACACAGCATTTGGAAGAAGTTTAAAGTCATCAACTATTTTTTACGTTATATTTCTTTTCTCTCTTTTTATATATGTACCCCGATTTTCTAAGGATTACCTTTGTTCACCTTTCACGTTTTCCTAAATGATAATGTCCCATTAATTCTACTTTTAACTCACGTTCCACATGATAATTACTATTTTATTATCATCTCACCATTAGCGATCAAAACTATGAAGCTAGTAAAAGAACGCATGTAAGATATTTAACACCCTATTTTCTTAAAAACTCTAATGGAAGTTAGATTCTAGGAATGTTTCTGATTAGAAATGTTGGTCTTCTAAACATTACTGTTAAAAGGTTTTGTAACTTTTAGGGTGAAGAAGCAGGTAAGGTCGATACAATATACCCTTAAGTTATCTGAGCAGTCATCTTTATCTTAATATTTATGCCACGTATGTCACATGTTTAAAGATATCATAGTTTTATCGCATGAAATACTTTCGAAAAGGCGTCTATCGTTGAAGAGGAATTACATCAGTCTAATAAAAAATTGATGAAGAATTAGAGACAGAAATCTGAGTCGAGCTTTAAAAAAGAAAGTAAAGTCTGACATTTTTTCATTTTTACGAGTATACATGTGATAAGTAAGGCTTCAGAAATGAACGAGACTGATTTGATGGTACGGATTTAAAGTAGGTATTTCCGCTTTATATTTCCGATATAATATATAATTTCTTACCAACGAAGAAATTGACCATAATTATAAGGCTGCTGTCTTGTCTTGTAGAATGGAGCATGTTTTTACTAGCTCTTAATGAAAAATTTACTAATAAGAATTCTCTTTATAGTCTTTCATAGATCCAAATCCTTCCATGTTCTATAAATTCAGTAGATTGGATATTTCGCTGAAATAGTTAAGGAAACTAGAGGGGAAAAAAGCGCTTGTATTTACAACATTATTACATTTTTAAGCTAATTATTAATGGACTGGTGTTTCATTTTTAATCCTTCACTCTGCCACATTTTTCCAGTCATTTTGACAGAAAAATCCTTTTCATACACTAAATGGCTGTATATAAATTTGAATACATTACTGACATGATACAATGGCAAGATTCACACAGCAACTCTGTAATGTAATTAAATGAGTGACTGTTGTAGCCTTGTGATCAAAGTCGTGGACTCGTGGCTGGCATTGAATTCATCGAGTCGTAGTTTCGATCCTTGATATCATCAAAAGGCCTATCAGGTAGCTTGACTGATGCACGTTACATCTGGTCGAGGTCCCAAATACTGTCATTGGAGTAATATGGAAGTTTGGAGAGAGAGGAGACAGTTCAGATATCATTCTTGTCAATTGACCAAAGTTTAAAATTGCGAACTTCATCACCAAAAGCTCCAGTGTGACTTCTCAGTGCGATGTTATTAAACATTCACATTCAAATAAATGAAACGTTTACGGAAAGGTAAATGATTAAATAAATGAAATAACCACAAGTATCGTAAATGTTACTATCTCAGCTGATGGGTCAGATTAACTAAAGGCTGGTTTTAAAATGAAACGTGTTAAAAAGGCTTGTTCTATGTTTTTCGGCCACTGTCGTGATCGAGAAACTCGTAGTTCGGAGAAGGGAATGGCCGCGGTAGTCATGGCTTCGGATTCGTGGACGGCGGTTTTCGTTCAGACGAGGATTCGATCCTTGGCCGCGAAAGACCTGTCGCGTAGCCGGGGCTGATGCACGTTAAATCTGTTGGGGCCCAAAGTTCTCCCATTGGCGTGGTGTGGAAGTTCGGAGAGGGGGAATTACGAGCTTCGTCAGGTGTCGTCCTCGTCACTTGACAGAGGTTTAAAATTATGAGATCCGTCGCCAATAGTCCTCGTGCTGCTTCTAAGTGCGACATTAATAAAAAAAACTAATACTCGGAGAAGGGAGAGAAATGTTCGAAATACAATGTCGGGATAGAGATTTCCTTCAACCTTCAGATTTACAAAAATTAATCCTTAAATTCATTTTTCGCAGAAGTGAATTAGGAAATAGTAGATTGTTAAGAAATAATGAAATTAATTTGCCTTCTTTAATTATTCTTTTTTTTTAATCAATAAACTTCTTTATTTTAAACTAAACTTATACGATTCCCAAGAAACAAAAATTAAATCTTTAAATTAACTTAATTTAAAATAGCTTGAAAATTATACCACTACGGTATATACGCTTATATCCGAAAACTTTTCTTAAAAAGTATATATTAATCTACTTTTAATAATTTATTTTCATTAATTTGACTAGAAAATACCAGAAATATGATTTCTTTAAAAAAAAAATTGTGCATTGATGAAAATTTAAAAATATTGTAAAATTACCTCAAAATACAGTGTTTTTGACTCAGTATCTCAAAATTTATAATAGATATTTACGCTAGTTGCATAGCATATTAACAAAAAAAAAAAAAAAAAAAAAAAATAGCATAGGAAATTGACAGCTATCTAACTTTTTAATTATTTTCAATTTTTACTTCTGAAAGCTTTACGGTAATTCCGTTTAAAAATCTCCAATAAATGAAACGATTAACATAATGTAATGTTTTGTGAAATGGCTTAAAAAGTTGTTTTTTTACATATTTTATAAGATCATTTAAATAAAATTTCAAAAGAATAGAATAAAAACTTCTGAATGTATTCAAACGTGATAGGCTAAAAATGAAACAAAGAAAATGCATTTTAAAATTTAAAGCAAATTTATGTAAAGCAAATTGATGTTACTTTAAAAACATGAAATCCTCGTGATTTGTGTATTATATCCTCTAACGTTTCATTTACAATTATTTTTTGTCATCCTTGTTGCTTTCAGGATTTCCTATGATTGAGGTAATCGAAAAGCCACTTTGTGCTGACGATGTTACAATCACGCTGTGGATTCGAGACCTTTTACTAAACGCTTAGTGCAGAATGACAAGAACTCATATTCGTTCAATACATTTAGGGTTGGGTTTAAAAAATATTCCCTTACGGAACCCTTAGACCTCTAAGGTTTTTTCTGCGAATTTCATGCCACCCTTAGAAAAATATTTTTGTAAATAATGTTTAAAGTAGATAAATGTTATATAAACACTTCATATAAAAATAATTTTAAAGAACGTTGCGTTTTTCATTAAAAAACTTTAATGTAAAATTAATGTGAAATACTCATTAACAACATTAATTTGTTCTCCATGTGTCACTTATTTTTGCATTATATTTAGGAGTTAGAAATGTGCTTGAATTTTTTTTTCTTGCACAAACGTCTAAGTCTAGAGGGAGAGGGGAGTCTAATGATATTTTCTGTTATCGCAATTCATTTTTTGCATTTAATTTGTCGCTATATTTTGTTTTTTTTGACACATAGGTGAATTTTTTTTCCCACAGAGATCACAATGGTAGATCGCCTTTAAATACGAGTAGTTCTACAAACTCCATAGTGAACGTAAATCTATTAAGCACTCACATGGACTGCATACATCCAGAGCTTCTATGACACGTACGTCACTGCTGACGTCACGTTACGGACGTCGGTAGTCCAATCACGAAGCTTCTGATTAATTTTTTAAAAATAACTAAATGTATCACGATATTTCTTAGTTAATAAATATTAGTAAATTAATGTGAGTGATTTATATATGTTTTTTTTTTTTCGAAATTTATTGTGACACGTGGAACCACGGTATTCTGAACACAATTAAAAGGCCACTGTCCTAGAGCAACGTTAATTCAACCAACAAATTAACCAAATTAAGATTTCCTTCCTTCTAAAAGTAAAATATTATTCCTCGAGAACTAATAGAAGCTAAAATATCCTTTTAAGTTGATCACGTTTGGATTTGCAATCAACTTAACCAAAATAAATAAATAAAAAACTAAATACAACGTTTAATCTAGAAAGTATTGGCGTGGCTTGGGTATGGAGAGAGTGAGGTGATGTCTCAGATGTCGAACCTCGTCTCCGGACAGAGATTCAAAATAAGGAGGCGTATTGCTGTGTTTAGCGGGCAGCGGGATCGATCAAAACGACAAATAAGTTTGACCTACCTGAAAAGAGAAAACATCGAAAATAAGGTGAAAAAAGGTGTTTGTATAAACTTCAATGCTGGCACTAAGCAGTAATGTTAATATCTTTCAAACAATTTTTATCATGATGCATGGTAACACAAACGATATATCGTTTTGGTATAAATTGTATCTTTATTTACTTTAATAATAGCTTATCAAGTAATAGATTACACTGTAAATAACAATGTTCTAGTTCCTTTATTGTAATATGTTCCTTATAGCATTATGTTATAAAATGACAAATTACAAAAAACGCTGACTTTAGAAACCATGCGCATAGTTATTTTTATAGCTGAAATAAATGAAAAATGAAGTGGAGTTTTCAATGAAAAACTTTTTATATTGACGAGACAGTAAACGAAGCATACATTTTCATTTATTTCAAATCATAGGTTATAGCTTCTTTAATGCTGCTCGGATTGTACCAAAGTTTCTTTTTTATATATTAGCATAAGCAAGTAAACACGAAACCTTACCTGTTCTTATTTAAAGAAAATATTACGTATTTATATGCATAACTGTATTTTTCTATAATCATATAATCATTACTGACTGTTACAACCAAAAAATATTTCTAATATTTAAGCGACAAAATGTCACCCTCAATTGATAAGAAAGTGCAATAGAAACGTGTCAGAATCAACAAGACCACAGATTGATATTACTTGATCAAGCGGAAATTTTTATCTGCCAAACTTAACAGCGAACTGAAGATACTTTCGCCTGTTCCGTCCGTAAAAAGAAGTCATAAATACGGAGCGTGACAGTGGAATTAAGAGCATAATAAAGAACACTTAATAACGCTCTTTCTGTAAAGTAGCGCCCCTCTCATAAATAAGTTTATTTCTTCCGGTGGTAAGAAAAAAACGATAAGTAGATGAACCTGTTCACCTGCTCTTCTGGTCACGTTAGAAGTGGGATGAGCACTGATGCTTCCTGTGTGAGGTAAATAGAAACTCTTGATAGATACCATTTTGGCTATTGTTACAAAATTAACTCATTCTGCTATCTTAAGCGTTGAATCTTTCAGATAAACAAAGAATTTAGTATGTCAAGTAGGTTGTTAAGGAAGGGATCTGTCTTTGTGATTTTAAAGACAAAGGTCTAAAATTATTTTTTTAAAATAGAAAAGCTAATTTAGTATTACAGGATTATAATCGCATTTCAGTTTAACATTCATGTCACATCGTTTATGAAACAAACATGTCCATGTCCATTCCAAAGACTTTGTGGTTCTTTGTAGCATTGCATTTTATTCCATATAAGTCATATATACTGTGTCAATGTGTGTGAGTTTGTATGAAGAGATACATATATATATTCATAAAAGGTGTATAGTAAAGTAGCTGATGCCTAGATAGAACCATCTAAAGGCACCACCTGAAGGAACACTGCAGGTTAGCATTCCTATCCGAAAACAGACAGATAGGGAAAAATGATCTACAAAGTTGTAGAGCATCACTAGATTAGTTCGAAAGACACCTTGGGTTGATTAATGCAAAGAATAGAGACTTAAACGAGGCACAATCAGTACACAAATGCGGAGGCGTGTTTTGCCGAAGATGACGTTTCTCCTTCGTTCAAATTCGTGACGCACGTCACGGATGTCAAGAAATTGCGAAAACAAAGCAATGCGTTTTTAACCGTTCTATTCATCGCAATGTATCGACAAGGACGAGATCGAACATCATCGTTAATAGACATCAACGATTTGAGTACGACAAGGTTTTCGTACCAAATCGATCTACATATAGCTAGTTTCATTATCATTTTCGAGATAGAATGCACCCTAACTCCACAGTTTTCTCATGGTGGGGGGACGTAGATGGTTTCATTCAGTAACGCTACTTACTTATACCTAAGCATTACTTTTACTAATATAAGAGTATCCATTCAGCAGTTCAGAGGAGGTGACAAGGTACTTAAAAAATATATATATATATTTAATATATAATTATTAAATATAATATAACTGAAATTATGAAGAATAATTTAAATTAGGCAATAAACAAAATCCAGAGAAATATAACAATGAAGAAAATATAAGAAATATGAACCCAGACAAGTCAAAAGCAATATCGAATCTTGAGGACCGATTAAGCGAGGAAACTAAGTTTTAATGGTACAACCTTCCCCTTTGCGACTTGGTAGGCTAATTAGAATAAATTGCAAAAGAGTTCATGATTAAAAAGCAAATGATTCAGCGATAAAGTCTACAAGCAAATCTATAATTCCTGGAGGTAGGCTGAATAGAAATCAAATTCAATGGGTTCAATGATTAAAAATTCTTCTAAATTTCCGATAAAATTTACAAAATAAAATCTATCATTCTAAAGTATCAACAAATCAAAATATAAATGTACTTACAAAATTCAAAGAAACTGAAGTCCAAATATGTCTATAGTAGACAGAATTGTCTTTAAGCTTCAGATATATGTCCTACTCAAAATGAAAAAATATAACACATCATCACCATATCATAAAAATTTAAATCATTTGTTTGATTGGTAATAAAATGCTAAAAGGATTTACAAACAATTGGTTGAGTAATAAGTTGTATGGTAAGGAAGTATATGTTTGAGGTGTGATAAAAATGTAAGCTATGTCAAAATGAAAATAAAATAATAGCTTCACGGCTAGACCACTAGACAAGCCTTTGTGGACCTATAGTTGTGTGGTGGACTTGATGGATCTTGATTCACAAAAGATGTTTAATATCATGTCGAGTGTATATAGTATTTAGAAATATTGGATTCATGATCAAACAGTTGTTGAAGAAATTTTTAATGAAATTAAATTTGTCTCCTTTTATTTGTAATTTTGTTTACGTAATAAAAGCCAATAAAATATTCTATAAATGGATCTGTGAGATTACTGTTCCCAAAATATATTTTAAATTACATGAATTCGAATCTCTACTCTTTATAAAATATTACTAATAAGTCTAGTTGTCAACTGTTTGCAAATCGAGGATCTAAAATTCTTATGTTTTGAATTAAGATTAGTTTTAATAATTTGAGTATTAGGGTAAGCCAAGAAATATTTGGTTTAAAATCCTCAGTTTTACCTAAATTTACAACTATATATAAAGATATATATATACATATATATATATATATATATATATATTAGTGTATGTAATATTATATATAGAGTAAAATAGTATCGAATATGTATAATTCTGAGAAAATTATTTAGCTTCTGTTTATTTATTCTTAGTTAAATTTTGTGGATCAATAATACAGGTGCATAGTTTTATCTAACAAAGCATTGGACCCGTATATCGAAATTAGTATATCAGAGTGGAATTGCCGGAAGATAATTTATTCCATATAAAAATCAAACAAAACACGGAAGAAAAGATTATAATTAAAAGGAATGCAGATATATTTTTGAAATAGAGTTATTGAACTTAATGGTAATGTGTTATAATTTTACATTACCTTTCTGTTAGTTATTTTTTAATTTTGTGTGCCATTCGATTAAATTATTTTATGAACTGTTAGAATAACTGCTTAGGACTGAAAATAGCTCAATAGATATTAGTGTCGAATTTTTTTAAAAAATCAGTAAGGGTAAAATATGTCTTTTTCGAAATTTTTACAGTAATTTCGTTACTTTCTATGAGTATGAATCCTCAAATATACGTCAACAAGCATGGTATATCTTTAAATCCTTTGATAAAATCTGGTTCTAGACTGAGATTTAAAGCTTTTATTAAAAAATTTGCTATTACTTAAAATTTATCGCAGTGACTTCTCGTCACTTGACCAAGGTTGAAAATTACTAGGTCTGTCTCCAATAGCCCTCGTGTTGTTTCTAGAGCGACGTTAATAAAACCGAACCAATTTTCACAGTGACACTGAAATATTGATAATCTGATTCCGGATAATTGAAGGGATGAATGTATGATATTGAAGGATAAGGAAGGAGGAATGTATGATATTTTGTATTCTCAGTACTATTATATCTGAATTTTTGCCATAAATAATGTTATATATAACTTTTTTTCTTAAAGGAAAGATCATAGTAGATCAAAAAAATTTTAATGAATAACAAACATTGATTTCTTCAAGACTGACTTCGACTTAATAAATTTATAGCCCAAATTCTTAGCACGTTTTAAATTGAAATATATTAATTCAGAATATGTATATATGTGGATAGTATTATTATAAACTAGTTTGGTTTTATAACTCATGCACACATTTACCATTAACCGTTTGCTTAAAATATACAAAACAAAATAAAGTTTTTCATTTTCTTATTTAAAGTTTAAAAACTGCCATTTGGCCTTAAAATAAAGGAGACTAATTGTGGAACATATTGCAAACAGGAAATCATAGATTGATTTCCCCCCCCCCCAAAAAAAAAGAAAAGGAATAGTGAATTATAGTATATATATATATATATGTATATATATATATGCTTTTCTCTCTTTCTCTCTCACTTACATATCAGTTAATCAAAATATGGTACTAGAGTTGAAGCCTTTCTCTATATGAAAAAAAGTCTCCCGAGTTTGAACACTACTCCAAGACATTCGTAAAATAAAATTCAGAAAAAATGTAGAATTCCTATTTATTCGAGTATCACTAAAGATGGTAAAATGTTTCATATTAAGATAGATTCAAAGTTTCCCGAAAAGGTAGAATCATTTCAGTAACATATATTTAAGTCCAAATATGGTTCTAGTGTTGAAGCCTTTCTCTATCTGAGTTTGAACATTGCGCTTTAAAATTATTCAAAGAAATTTGTAAAATAAAAATTCTCAAAAAATGTATGACACTATTTGTTTGAGTGTCACTAAAGATGGTAAAATGTTTTATATTCCTGATGGTTACATATTGGCACCCTTTTCAGAAAAAGGTGAAATAATTCCAGTAACATGTATTTAAAGTCTAGATATGATCAAAATGTGCTTCGAAAGCCAATATTTTTACTCTTATCTTAATAAATAAGTATCACCCCTCGTTTCAGTCCTGAAGGTATCAGTTACAAACAATCGACTAAGGGCTGGAGATCGGAATGAACCTCCCCCCTTGGTTCATTCATCTTTCATTCCCCTCTCTCCCTACCAACATGGTCACCTGATGAGCCGAAGAGAAACATGGAACCGCAGTTCATACCCTCCTTCCCCGCTTCAAAAGGGGTGGACAAACGATTAGGCGATGTTCGAAGCCAGATGTTGCCAGGGTGTAGAGCCGCAAAATTTGCCGCGGTGTGCTTCTGTTGGTGATAGGTGGGGATCGGGTAGTCATTTACCAACCTCATGCACCAAGTGTGGATGATACAGCTTGGGGTGAACAGAGCTCTTCTTAATTAACTTTTAGGGGTAGATCAGTGTTTGGAGAAAGAGTTGGATTGATTATGGCGCAGGTAAATGATTTTTACGCTTTCAAATTGTTTTTTGCAAAAAAATAGGCTAGGTTCATATGGATGATGATGTCTAGGCAGAGTGGTGTTGAAAATGAATTTTTTAAGCCAAATGTAAGACAGTGAAAATTACCAGAATAAGTCTTTTGAAACGTTGTTCGCTAAAATATTTTGATGATGTTTTAGCTATTTGTATGTATCGTGGGTAGATTTCCCAAATGAGATGAAATGGTGGATTTATTCAATCTTTTCGAATTCATTACCTATAGCTTAGTGTTAATATTTATTTTATTCAATGAATTCTAATCTTTTGAGAATTATGGTTATAAAAATTAAATAAGTAAATTACTACTAAAAGAAGGGGATAAGGGGGAGAGAGAGTAGTAGACTACAAGACATAACGTTTCACCAGTAGTATTGCCGAAAAAAATGAATCCATATAGCCATGCATTAAAATTATTTTTCAAACATAAATTTTATTTTTGACGAGCACTTATCAGTATTTAGTGATTTTGCTATAAATAATCATTGCTTATCACATATACTTATTTAATTTAATGAAATGTTGAACTTAAATGGGCTACGAAAAACTTTTATGATACAAGAACAGATGATTTTGTGCAAAGTTGTTGAAAATGGGAATTAAAACTTGATTTTTATGAGATCATTTTTGATCCAAATGCGTAAGAAAAATTTCTTAAAAATTATTCAGAATAAAAATTGATTTTAGTTGAGGCATGAGACATTAAATTCTGCAGGAAAAGAAGATGGTTTGCTTAAATGTTTAAAAATCATAATTCATTTCACATTACTTTATTTCACAGCAAATGTCTATTTTACAATACCTAAATATATACATTCCCCTTTTTCAATAAAATATTTCATTAAAAAAATAAAAATAAATATGATAAAGGGGGAAAAAAATCAACTGTTCGAAATTAAATAAGAGAAATTAAACATTGAAATAAGCTAAAAAATAGTAACATTTTATTGGTGTTAAATATGTCCATAAATTTTATTGACATTATGTTAGTAAGAAATGCTGAATGTAATCGATTATAACGTCGCATTACAAACCAACACTTTGCTGCTTTATGTATGTCCATCACATTATGCATATTCAAAACGTAATCAAAATATGTAAAAATATAATTTAAATTGCTTGGGAATTTCTATCTATCTACTTCCTTTGGGAAGCTACGTGGCGATGATTAAGTAGAAACCAACTCAAGTTTTGATTCGACCAAAGATCATCGTTTGGCAACTGCAGCAAGTAAATGAACCTGGTTGAAATTTGGAACACATTTCCAAGCAGAAAACTGTTGAAGCTTTCAACAAATTAGCGCCGTTTTAACACGTGCATCTACTTATGATGCAGTACTCTTAAAATATAGGTTTGACTAACTGATGATTTTATTAATGAAGAAACACGGGGCTATTGGCGACGGACCTTGTAATTTTGAACCCCAGTCAAGTAGTGACGAGGACGACACCCTGCTTACAGGAGATGGTTCATCTCTCTCCAAGCTTTTACACCACGTCTACGGGAAGACTTTGAGCCTCGACAGATTCAACGTGCATCAGCCACATACGGCGAGTCTTTAAAGGCATCAAGGCTCGACCCCATGACTCGGCGAAAACAGCCAGCCGTGAGTTCGCGACCATGACCGCTAGGCTACCAAAGCCACCTTAAAATTTAGAACATTCCAAATTTACCCCATTTTTCACATAAATATGTGAATTTTAAAGGCCATTTAACAATACAACATAGAACCCAAAACAAGAAACACATTTTACACACACACACACACACAAAAAGGGGATTGAATTGGATAGAAAGGAGTAATATTATAAAATATGCTGCTCTCTAAAAGTTTGCGATGTCAGAATGTAAAATAAATGTTCGAGCGTTCTATTTTATTGGAGTACTCCAATTTCGAGTCCTATATTTTAACATTATATGAAAACAGCCTTAAATGGAACTGCTTTTAACGAAGGGGGAAATATCACCCCAGTACAGGTATTTTCACCATCATTTAATTTTGGTTCAAAGGTTTTTTTTACAAGTAATCCTCGTTTAATTTCCAATGCCATTTTAATTAATCAACTAACAACTACCCGCGTGTTGTAATTTATATACGTTCCCCTGCGGTTTAAAACTTCTCATGAGTCACTGGAACACCGAAGCACGTCACACATTAAATTGCTCAAGACATCCGATTATGTTCCCGACATCCTGTGGCATCGATATCCGACCCACACCTCCTATACAAGAGTCCTTCCACTACACCTTTCAGCACTAAAAGCAAAAAAGAATTTCTGCACCTCTACAGATGAGTGAACTGGTTGCCGTAAGAGAGACACCGCGAGAGGTTGTTAATTTCGAAAATTAGAAAGATTTTTAGTATCTCCTTGCTTAAGCGAGAGGCAAAATTAATATTAGTCTTCAGAAATTAAACAAATCCTTCCAAAAAGAGATAAAGACGTTTTGAACTATTCAACTACTAACCCAGAAATATTGATTTAGAAAATTCAAGGACAATAAGTTTATGCCTAAAATTTTATATGTATAATTTCACATAATTTGGAAATTATTATTTTATTTCTATCATTTTTCTTCTCGAGTCAGGTGAGGATGATGTAGACAGATCCACAGAAATGAATGAAATTACCACAAGCCATAGTTTTAATTATTTGGTTGATCAAAAAATAGTTTACTTCTATTTTTTTTACATTGTCTTTAATAAAGCTCAGGAGTCCAGTCACTTGACTGAAGCTCAAAACTATGAGATCCGTTGCCAATAGTCCTTTTGTTGCTACTAAATGCGATGTTGATAAACGATGACTTGACAGATTTTTTTTCTTGACTTAAACAATAGATTATATTTTTTTTTTTTCTCGGCTAGATTTTTTTTTTTTTTTTTTTACTTTTTCTTGACTTGACTTTCTCAATTTCTATTATTTTTTCTTGATTATGAGTCAATATTCATCCTCCTTGACTGAGATAATCTTTATACGAATGAATAAAATCTCTATATACAAACAGTATTCTAATTTACTCCAAACAAGATCCAACTTGCAATATTCGAAAAGATCCAAATAAGCAATTTTCACCTTTACAATACGTATGCGGAGAGCAAGCGGTGAACCGCTAGACCTCAGAGGCATGCTGATGTGCAGTAATCAAAGGAAGTCCCTGAATCTTGAAATACATGGTAGAAATGACGATGTGTAAGAAAACTCGCGTTTTTTTTTATTCCTATTACAACTGCATCTGCGTTTCACTGGCTGCTCTCCGCCTAGACATTGACGACGAAAATTGCTTGTTCAGATGTTTTCCATCACACCTTAAATTTTTGTCCATGAATTTTGAAACACCATGTATATTGAAAATAATCGAATTCTTAAAATTTGTTAAACTATGTTCGAAATATCTACGACTTTTGTTTCGAAACGACTGAATTTTATTGACTATTTTCAAGCAGTTTTTAAACTTTATTTCACTGTATGTACATTCCAAAAAAAGTTATGGAATGTTCCGCGATACTTAATACAAATTAAGTCAAAACGAAATAGTTTCGAAGAACTTTTGATGAAAATTTAATCGTACCATTTCAAATTATTGCATTTGGAAAATATTTCATTTTACAACTTTCTGATATGTTTATCGATAGACAAAACTACATACATGCAGAAAAACCTCTTTAAATCGACCCCTTTAGCTCGGATCTCTAGATAACCCAAATTTATCTGAACGAAGAATTATTTTTTTTTTTTTAAATTTGAGAAGCTAACTGAAAATTTTCTTAATGATAATTATTTGTTTCCTCCACATATTTTGAAATATTATTTTCTTTGCTGAAATATATTATCAGCTATGAATGTATGAAAGGAAAGACAGTGGAAAATAAAAAATATTTCCATCTAAGTCAACAAAGCCTCAGTTACACCTCTTATCACCGTTAACAAAAGTGCTATACCTCTTAAATGGAAAATTCAACAAAACAACTTTTAGTCCACTTCTATTCCTCGTACTGAGTAAGATTCATTATATTGATTCATACTGATTCCTCATTCATTCCTCATACTTCTATTCATCATACTGTAAATATAATAAAATACTCAATTTGTTCCATATAAAGATGTTTTTTCGTCAGAATGCTTCATTTTATTTTGTTTTTTTCCCATTCTCCTGTAAACCTGAATTTCCATTATCCCTGACCCCCCCCTTTCCGGCTCTGATAGAAAATACTCATACATTTAAGCGCATATATATGTGACACAATATTAAACTTTTCTCATCTTTTTATCCAGAGTATTTAAATTTATTGTAATTTAATGTTAATTTAAATGAAGCGGAATATTTGGATATTTTTTTTAAAAAATAGAAGATAATAAATTTTCTAGTAATGGATCTATGTAAATGGATCTATTTTCCCATGAGATTTTAAAAGTACCATTATGAAGGAGTTCATTAAGCCTAAATATTTTAGGAACACATTTTATAATCATATTTTATGCAATATTAGACTTGTGACTAAAATACAGGATATTTACATTTGCTTGGATTTTAATAAAATTTTCTGCAAGCAGAATTTCCTTTGAATTTCAGTTCAAGTAATTTAAAACATAACAATTATAATTTTAATTTTATATATTTTTTTCTCTCCTCCCCCATTTAGTTTTATTTATTTATTTATTTATTTTCGAATTATTGCAATTTTAAATTGCATTAGCACATTTTCTCTCTGATAGAGGGCATTGTTCCGGTTCAAGCTAAGGCTTTCGGTTAAAATGCTAATATCTAGCTTAAGTTTCCTTTGAGCTGGAAATTTGTGTGGAATTGTCTGCTGTGTTTGGAGTGTCATGTAAGTTTCCGTATTCTATATTAATCTTGTTGATTTTTTTTAAAATTAGATTATTCCTTTCCTAATTTTATTAGGTAAAGTTTCAACACATCTTTATGTTTTCATATATATTTTACTTAATTTGCTCTTTCGCAAATTTTTTTTTTTTTTTGCATCGTTTTTTATTCAGAAATTTCTATTTCGTTCAACATTTTTCTGTTGGAATTATCTGATACATATAAAACATTTTTTAATTAACTAATCTGTCAAAAGCCAGATTCAGAACTTAAAAGCGGTATATTTAATTTTCTTTATGGTTTTCTGTTCTTGTTTTTCATGTTTTTGTTTGAACTTTTCCATGAGTTAACTTTATATTTTTACCATTATCTATTGACTTAGTATTCTTTCAGGTATATTGATCTCTTTCTTAAATGTTTTATTGCGTAATTTTTCCCTTTCTTTTGTTCTAGGATTTTGGCATTAAATTTTTTTTTATTAGCTTACTTTATACTTTTTCTGCGATCTAAAAAAATATTTGTATGTTTTCTTTGTAATTCTTATGAATTCCCTTACGTTTCAATACTTGCTTCTATACTAATTTTAGTTAACTATTTTGAATTATTTCTTTATATCATTGATGTACTGTTTTCATTATATATATAGCATATTTTCCTACATGGAGATGGAATAGCTAATATAAATTGACCTCAATTGGTTAATTACGACGATTGATCGCACAAGGAAAGGTTCAATGATATATTTCTCTATATTCTACAATATAAATACTTCATAAATATGCTAAAATTTAAAACTCTCATGTGTAAAAAGATCTAATCATTGACAGAACTTTTTTGACTCTCTCTCTCTCAGAAGAGCCTTCTAAATGGATGTTTGGAAAACGAAATCAAATGAGATTGAATGAATTTTAGACGGGTCAAACATTGTCTTTCTGATTGAAGTAATAGTTCACTTTAATCGGAGAGATTTAGAGAGTTCAATAATCGTAAATTATAGCTTAATAAATACATAATATTTTTAGAATTTATGCATCCTGGGTTATCTCATACAACAAAGCATAATGGCTTTAAATTCTTCCTCACTGATAAAAAATTATATCATTCTTCTTTTGCATTTATATAAGTAGAATTCCCCTTTCTACACAAATAACTATATCGTTTACATTTTGTCATTTGCATCATATATAATTTTCGCTTATATATAAAGCAAAACAGATTGAGAATCCCTCATCCAAAAGGAACTCTCAATTTCTTAACAGCATGCACACCTACGGATTTGATTTTCCGTAAAGTACTGAATATACAAGACTGATTACTTATTTAAAATTACCTCTGAAGCTCCTTCTTTACCCAATATGTTTTCTCATGCGACAAAGCATAATGATTTCAAATTTATCCTTACTAATCAATAATTATATCATCCTTCTGTTCTGTTTGTATTAGTATACATTTCTCCTCAGTAAAAATCTTTATATTTCGTCATATATGTTTTCAACGAATACACAGAGTAAAACAGATTGAGAATTAATGATTTAAAAGCAACAGCTCAATTACAAATTTTTAATAACTTTGAAACCTATGAATTTGGTTTTCCGTAAGGTACTGAAGATATGAGAATTGTTGACTATTCACAATTTCCGCAGCACCTTCACCTCCGTGGCCACCTCTTTCACCGTATCGTGAAAGTCATTTGAGACCTTGTGATGTTCTAAAGAAAATGCGCAGAGGCTTGGAGACGTCTGAGATATCAGGCCTTGTCGGATTACGCAAACGGGAACTGACGACCTACATTGTGAGATAGAAGTTTACCTATGAAAAAGCTTTCACCTCCCTTTTTTCCATTGGCAATTTTTCTTCTTCATATCCTGAGTAAGATGACCTATGACCTGTTTATTTCTCAACCGAAAGTTTTCTGTCTTTTATTTTTCTTCTTCTTTCTGTTGGCGATTCTGCTTATTTATTTCATTTCATAGCCCTTGGCGACAAGGGAAAGTGACGGCGATACTTTATTTTATGCTGTTTTATTTCAGGTTTGCTCTTACCCACTGAAGGATTCCCGACATTATACTTTTCAAGCTGTCTACCTACGGAGATTAACTGCATTTGGCGAGTTAGCATTTTAAAAAGAATATTCAGCATAAAATTACCAATGAGGAAGAACCAAACAGTGGCTCATTAACATAAAATACTAGATAACTCCGGTTGACAGCTTCCTTGCATTTATAATTCTGCCTGCTCTTGAATTCCAATGTCTTCAGTAAACGGGATAAAAATAAACTGCGTTTGTATGCTTTTCCCGGTTGACATTAGAACGAAATGTTAGTGTTTTAACATTCAGTGTGATGAAACATGAAAATGTGGATTTGCTATAGCCTTCATTTTTAATCCTTTACTTTTAAGTCATTCAAAACATAATAGAATACCTTCAAGTGAGATTCTCAATTAGTTTGATATTTATTTCAGCGGATTTTATTCTAGAGTTATTCAGGTTTATCGCATAATGTAGCTAACAAAAGAATCTGTGTCACAAATTTGATAATTTTTTAATCACTTTCGAATTATGAAGACGAAATCTTTGTTAATAAATACCGTATTTTTCAGGCCATAAGATGCACACCAATTTTATGGAATGATTTCCTTTTCATACAAGAATACTTTATTAAGTTTCGTAAAATCTACTACTTCAGCTTTTAAAGAAAACATATTTTATACATTTTTTTTCCCATTAAAGGATAAAAATTCTCGATTTATAAAAATTATTCGTACTTATCTGTGTGTACGAGTTATTTGAAACCGCACACAAGCATGCATTTATTAAATTAATAACCATTGGAGCTCGGTACTTATTAATAGCTTACTAATAGACGATTTCTCCATATAACTCGAGACGACGTATGTATGAATATCGTATGGCTTTAATTTTGACTAAGAAATAACTAAGGTAACTGAATAAAATTTATTCTACATTCTAATTGATCCTTATGTACATAATGCTGTAAATTACAACCATTAATGTTGATTTGTTGTAAGAATTCTGGAGAGCCTCAAATATAAGCATAAACTTCAAATTACATGCATTAGCGGTCCTTTTTGGAGCTTAGAAACTTTTAAATTACAAGAACAGAAATAAATACTTTTGAAGCTACGTACCTCAGAAAGATGCTCAAAATATACAGGCCAGATAAAATTTCAAATTTTGAGCTATGCAAAAGAACATCTACCAAAACTATTTCTATCCAAATAAACAAAAAACCGACACAAGACGACAAAGAGAAAGAGATTAAGACCAAGAGCCACATGGCACCGTATGGCCATGGAAAAAAGGAATTCACTTGGATGGCCGAGTTGGGGAAGTGTCCAGGAGGCAGCGTTAGACCAGATTAACAGCATGAAACTGTTTTGACCTCATGCACTAGTTTAGTGGGACGAGAAATGATAAAGAATGTCGATTTGCTTGGAATCAGGAAACCATAGATTTAAGTAAGCCTCAGTATGGAGATGACAGAGTGCAGTATATTGAGTTCTACAATCACGATCTTCGAAAGGTCAAGATATATTAAGAGAAATTTATAGCTCTGGATGGGGACTATGTAGAGAAGTTTTCAGAATAATAAATAAAAATTAAATATCTATTTTGATTAATTTTTAGATATAATTGAAATTTGAACGATACTACGGATTACTTCAATCTACGGCTTCCTGAAACAAAACCAACCAACATGAATAGTTGTAATTTACAACATTATGAACATAAGGATAAATTTATTTCCAAAATAAATTTATCTAGATGTGTTGATTATTTCATAGAAATAATCATACTTTTATGATACCTGCCTGTAGGTTTCAAAAGGAGTTTTCTGCGCATGATGATATACTCCTTTCATTGAAATTAGGATTATCCTACATACCTACCTTCACGTATGTATTATATTAATGTTATTAATATATTAAAGTCTATGTGCAACAGTAATGGAACCTCTCTAATAACTGTTACAGTATAAAGATCCGGTCACGGTAGCCGAATTATGAATGATGGTGGCATAGTTTCATGGACGGCATAGTTTCCATTTAGACATGAGTTCGAGTCCAGACTTCACTGATGATCCATCTTATTGCGGGGCTAATGCACGTTTAATGCGTCGAGGATCCAAGTCCTCGCGTTGGGAGGATAGGGAATTTAGGAGAGTGGAGAAATCGTCATCGTCCTTTGACGGAGACTCAAAATTATGCAGTGCGTCGTAAAAAAACAAGCATTCAAAAGAAACATAATAAAGTTTCATAAATTAGTGTTTCTTCTCGCCTTAAACGACAATAGCGTTTATCTCTCATAAATCAATCAAATAAATGAAGCATACGACATATTTTAATTTTAAGTTGATTTTTCTATGTATAAAGGTACGTTTTATGGTTCGGAAAAATATGATACATCTCACTTACCTAACTTTCTCTAAACACCATATTAAAATTTATGAGCCATTATATTTTATGAACAACTTCCCTCATTATTCCACAACGATGCTGCTACCGCGGTAGCCGAATGGTTATGGTGGTGAGCTCACGACCAGGTTTCTTCTCTTTGAGGTGTGGATTCGAGTCCTGATGCTACTGAAGACCCTCCGTGTAGCGGGGCTGATGCACGTAAAATCTATCGAGGCTCCAAGTTCCCCCCACTGGTATAGTGTGGAGGTTTAGATAGAAAGGTATCAGATCAGGTGTCAACATCGTCACATGACCGATATTCAAAATAATGATGTCCTTCGCCATAGAACTCTTGTTGCTCCTAAGTGTGACGTTCATAAAAAAGATCAATCTATCCCCACAAAAGTTATTGGTGACAATTTTAATTCCGTAGCTCACTAGATGAGGCAATTGCTCTACCAACGAAGCATCGTTGTTTTTATTCAATATACTTAAGAATGAAAGCGCTTACACCATTGACATTAATCACTTATTGTATACATAATGTACAAAAAATATTCGATCATTACAAAATAACATGAAACAATGTATAATGTACAAGAATAGAAATTTTTTCTTTCGGTATTTTTCTAGTAAATTTTCCATAAACTGATTAAATTCAATGGAAATTAGTTTGTTGTTCGAGAATTTCATTGCCTATTTCTAGCATATATTTCCGTTAAAGTGATACGATTCTTAAATATGATTCTTATATTTTTACATAAAAAAAAAATTCTTATCATTAGATTGTAGCGAAATAACAGATTTTTAGCTATGAAAAAAAAAAAGAAAGAAACAGACATGCAATAGTTAAGAAAATGGAAAGGAAATAAAAGTGCAAATCTTTGAGTTTAGATTAAGAGCTTATTATTTTATGCTTAAGAGTGACAACGAATTTTTATTGTCTTCTGAGAGATTACAAAAGGAGAAATAAAATCATATTGAACAATGACATTATAATAGTCTGATTTATGTTGTTCAAGCACATCCAATTAAAAAACGAGACGTTTTTTCATCATTGTTCATTAAACTCAAGGGAAAAAGTTCCAAGTCCTTTTGAAATTTTCATTAATAAGTCAAACAAAATAAATTACATCAAAAATAAATATGACTCTTTCGGAATGAAAAATCTTTGGGAGAAAAATTATATGTCGTAGAATTTATATATTTTCCTTTAATTGTTAAATAAAAAAAAGTGTATTTAAAAATAAAAGCAGATATGGAATTAGAAAATGTGTTATGCTTCGCTCATAAAAACAGAAAGTAAGGAATACAATCTCAATTTCTCAAGAATCCATCTGCCTTTGGATTGAAGAGTAATTTATTAAAGGCGTTACTATATGATCATTATCTTCATTACGAGAATATTTTAAGACGTTCAATTAATGTAATTCAATGGCTATGATAAGGCATCGTTACCAAAATGAAAACTCCAATCTATTTTGTAAATGTGTATCAACCTTCTTCTTACTATAAAATGACAATTAAAATGCTTTACTGTTGCAATCATATCTGAGAATAGTTCCAACCTACTTATTTGAATATATATTTTTCTTATTATTTATAATACATTTATACGAATAGAATGGAAAAAATGTAAGTTATATAAATCAGTTTGGGAGATTCTTTATGCATAGCAGAGGTTACAGATTTAAAATGTAAAAAAGCTACAGAACATTATTCGATTGAAAATTTAAGATTCTTCATCTCGAGATTTTTCAATGTTGAAAGAAAAAAATAGCCAAGATCACAGCATTAGAAACCAAAAATTGTCGCCAAACAGACCAAAGATATCAGCCAGAGAGAAATCTTATAAAATCAGATGTCGCCAAAAAGTATTGTGTCGATAAATGAGCTGTAATGAGAAGAGTGTAATAACGCAACAAAAATTGCTGAACAGAAAGTATTTGGAAAATTCTTTACATGAAGTTAAGCCTATTAAATTTTTAAAAATGAATCTTGCATAAATGTCTTAAACAGTGCATTGAAATACGTTTCTGTCACACTTTGATCGGAGATAGTGTTATTACTCATTGATATAGTATTGAATAAATTATCTTTCAACCAAGTCATCGAATGTAAAATAGATCCAATGAAACTTAAAATCGTATCACAACATTTCATTCAACAAATAAAAAGAACCACATTAACGAACGGACGAATCAAAAGTTTGAAGTCCAGTAATAGATCTGTCTTAAATCCTCATTGGTAGAAAAATAAATTGAGCTGCGCCTTCAACTTTTATTTAAAACATATCAAATCGAATAATGTGTATAAATAAATAAACAGACAAAGAGAACTTTTTTGACATTAAGTTATCCACTTCATTTTCCTAGATATAAATGGTCTTTAACACGGTGTGTTCGAAATAGGTTATTTTCCGCTTCGACTTGTGTGTATTTCACCTCATCTGTTTGCTTAGTTTGTCCAAAGTGCATTGAAACTGGATTCGCGTGACAGTCCAAGCATTATCAGCCTCATTGCGCAGTTCGGCACACCATTAGGTAGAATAGAAAAGCGAGGAAGACGATGGTCAAAAATAAATCGATGCTCACATATCAAAAATTCACATCCATTACATATACAAAGACGCTGTAATAGTATTAGTTTTTATAAGAGATATCACGCTACTTCTCGCTGTAACGGAGTGTTAGGCATCGATTTGGTTCTGCGATACAAAATAAAAAGTGTCTGGTCCAAGGTTCGAGATAGAAATAATGTGTCACCTCATTTACAGGAAATGGACGTAACAAGAAAAGTATATTTGACAGAATAAACATGGAACCTGTCGATAAAGTTCTAATGCTTTCTAGATAGGTTGAAGCACTAATTTAAAAATAATTTCTTGCGCACCTATGATCTATATGTAATCTTCGAAATATTATTTATTCTAAATTCATGTTTAAAATTTTTAGAAAATGTAGAAATGCTTAAGAAATAATACAATTTTTCATTGATGACAGCATTAGCTTGTTTCTATTTGAATAAAACCTTTTTAATATAACTGCAGTCTAGTTCCAAAATTCAAGAGCCATCAATTAAACTTAATATTTTATCACAAATTTGTTTCATTCAAGGTTTGAGATTGAAATGATATATGATGGAATATAAACATGGAACAAGAAAATTATATATAAGGGAAATAAGCAAGGTACATGTCGATAAAAAAAAATTGAATTCTAAAAAAATACTCCATCTATAGGTTTAAGTAATAATTAATAAATAATTTCGTATGATTCAAAGTGATATCAAATTTTCGTAATATTATTTATTCTAAATTTAGGCTTAAACTTTTTGGAAAAGAAGAAATATTTAATAAAACCATATAATTTTTATCATTCATAAAAATATTTGGCATTTTGTTATTTAATAAGGTTATTTTAATTAATATTCAGTGTAATAAATTCAAGAGATATATAAAATACAAGGATATTATAGTTATATGCTGAGAATATGTTTTATGAGCAGAAAAAAACGTTAAAATTGGAACATGTGATTTATATAAGTTTGAACTACAGATGATAGGAAACATTAATTGTTGATAAACTAATAATGAATAAATTAACATTGATGAGAATGAAATAATTTCTTTAGATAACTTTGTATAGTGTATTTATCACAGATATTATATTCTAAGGTCTTAGAAGTCGTATATAGACTAAGTTCCTGTATTTCTTACTCTTTTAAGCTAGCCCTTATGTCTTTCAATACCTCGTTCTTAAATGCCCAAAAATTATTTAGTAATTAATCCTATGAAAGTGGTTTTCATGAGTCAAGTCTATTTACAAAATTAATAAAAATGTAAGTTTCGAACACGATTAATAAATCTATGCTACACATGAATTTAGGAATTAAATTTCATGTGACAAAATTAAACTTATTAAGAATCTAATACAGTCTTTCCCATGTCTACGAATTTAAAAATATTTAGAATGATGGATTACTTTGATTGCTATTCTGAAAGGTCAGTAAGTTCCAAGCCCTTCAAGTTTACTCAAAGAAATCTTTGGGATATTTAAGAGCTATTTTAAAAACTTTATCTGAGGATAATCAGTTTATAATCTTTACTTAAACAGGATATATTTTCGGGGTATTTTGATTAGTTAACTAATACTTAATATTTAAAAATAATATATATTTAACAATAAAAGTATTATACTTACTAATAGAACATATTTTTTGATTAGTTGAATCTTAATTGATGATTCAATTTGAGGTTAAATTTCGTATTTCTGAAATAGGGTTCATGTTTTGGAAAAAATCAGGACATATTTATATTAAACTTAAATTGAAAAAGCGCTACGTTTGATTAGAATGCAATAGATTAAAAAAATTTTCTTATTATTTTTAAGGATTATAAGAAGAAAAAATCAAAGCTTTTGAAAGGCCGTTATTCACTTAAACGGAAATTAATACAATTTAATTAAAAAAGATGTCCGAAAACTTGAAAACTACTATTTGATATTCAAACATAGTTTGATTATTGCTGAAAGGTAATATAAATTTTCTTACCTAGTGAAATACATAGATTACTTTAAATTTCGCTATATTATCAATGTCAAAATAATAATTTTGTTCGAGATTTCATTTTTTAAAAAACAATTTTAAATTTATTCGTTACCCATATTATTTATAGAGAAAGCTTCTGTACTACTTTGAAACGGTCAATTGACGCATACAAGAACAAAAGCTCCTATATTTGCATCTTTATCTAAGCAATATTAAAACATTTTAACACGTACAAGAAATTAAGAAAAATACATAATCCAAAATCAAAATAAAGCAAAATGTAACCGTGCAGCTGAAAGATAATTTGGTAAAATGAAAATAAAAATACTTCATCGGCGAAATCTGCCAGAAATTTTATCTAATCCATTCTTTAATGTTGATATTATTCGATGTAACATGTTCCAAAAAGTTTTATCGGAATGCTTTTTTTTCTTGCCGAATTCTTAGAGATAGGCCAAGATCCTTTATAGGTTCCAAACCTTTTGGCGTTGTCTGATACGGTGTCTTCTCGCCAAAGTTCGCCGGATGATGCACGTTACTGACACATCCAGCAAAAGAGAGATAGTTAAGAGACCAGGATGCCAAGATGATGCATCAGGTGAGGGGGATGAACTTCAGAAAACTGTGATGGATGGGCTCGATAACTGCTCGGCTCCCTCTGGCGGGTTTTGGTAACACTTAACATTCGTTTGCCTCAGCTATGGGATAGGCAGTTGACCTTTTGAGAAAGATGTGGGCAATTTTGTCCCAGAGAAAGTGGCATCGTTTTTGGCGAAGGTAACATGTAATGTTGGCGATTAAAAACACATGCTGTTTGACTTAAAAGAAAGGAAAGTTACCAAATTACACTTAGAGACATCTATAACAACTTGCTTTTAAAACTTTTCAACTTGTCTCAACCGAATACAGAGAATAGATATATAAATGGAAATACCTTTTCATATAGTCAAATGGTTTGTTACTAATGTTTTTTTCTAAGTTCACAATATAGAGAAGAATATATTTAAATCTAATACAAACTTCTGTATTCTATTTGCTTCAGTAAACAATATGTACCCGTATTGGTTTCCTGCATCTTAATGAAAAATAGAAGTTTAATTCTTTTGTTAAAGCAAAAAGAGAGGGAGAAAAGAATATTAATAAAATGTTTCTAACTCATAGTACTTCATTATAGTAAGTTAGTATTATTAAAATAATATTGCAAGAATGCTCAAGATCGATTGATTTACAATCTTATTGGTCATTGTTAAATTTCAAACAAATGTGCGTTTAATTATCATAATTATTTGAATTCTTTTTAAGTAGTGATTTTTTTTTAAAAAAATCTATAAGATATTATCCTATCCATGTTCATATCTTATATTTCATGGTACTCATAAGCTATGAATAACAAATATGTGAATGTTACTAAATATGTTTCTTTAATCTTTCTTACTCATTTAGTGAAATTGATAAATTTCGCTTTTTTAAGTTTGCATTTCTTAAGCATTCATCAATTATAAACAAATTGTCAAGGTGAAAAAAATGCAATCTACTCCTTCTTACTTAACATAATTTTTATGGTCCAAGCTTCAACTGACAGTATTTAACTACAACCATCTTTCTGTGAAACTTAAAATTAACGAATCTTTTAATTCTAAATAAGCATATTATTTTCGAAAATAATGTTAAATGATTACTTTTAATTTCAATAGATAAATGCGTAAAAGAAATGCATGTGACACGTACACACTTACTTTTTCATCTATTTTTTAGTTTATAAGTAAGATTTTATTTACCATTTTCGGTAAAAAAAACCCATATAACTGCTATTCAAATGTTTTTTTCTCATTTAGATCAACTAATATGGAATGTATTATACTTCCTCGTCTGAATTCTTGTCCTATATAGATAATATAATCGAGAATCTTTTGCGATTTATTATCTACTCTGATAGAATATGTAGATTGTATTATTCAATTAAATATTAAATACAATGCTTAAAAGGATGATTAAAGTTATTAATTTCAACTATGATAGTAATTTCCGTTAATTACTTTTTTTTTTATTTACGTTTGATCATATGTTATAACTTTGATTGAAAAATAGGGCCTTCTAGGCCACAGCTTTTTTATTCGTCACTGAATTTTAAAAATTGTTACTGTATCTGAAAGTCACTTGTATCTTCCATGTCAGGCATTTTATTTCTTTGTTCCAAAGTATGGGTAATGGGTTGGGAATTGAAGATGGCGACGATAATGTTAAAGCAGCAAGGCGTCCTTGCACAAAACCTTGCACCTTGTGACTTTCACTTCTTCCAAAAATAAAAGAACACTGAAAACGGTATCGCTTTTGCTCTGATGGCGAGGGGGAAACTGGCATAAAAGTTTGGTGTCGACAACAACCACCGTAATTTTTCTCCAACAGGTTTTCCCTACAAGGCACGCAATGGCGCAATTGCGAGGGAAGGAGGGGAGACAATGTCAAGAATCAAATAATGAGAGGAAGTATGTGGCTTTCAGATACAACTAATATTGTAAAAATCGGGTAACAAATAAAAACTAAAGTCATGTAGACATTATTTTTTAATCAAGTCTCGAAATACTGCTTGATTTTAAGTCAACGGTGAAACAAATGCTACAAAATTCGATTGATATTTACTTTTCAAATTACGGTTAAGGCTCCCGTCTACCGGCTATTTTGATTTCATGAACGTTACGTTAAGTCTATGAATTTCTGCTTCTGTTCTCAAACCTATACTATTACAACTATACGAATGCAATGAAGTGCATCCGATAGAACAAATACTAATAAAGTTTCTGTGATATTAAATTTTTCCCTCTGGTTTTTAAAAATAATTTCTCGCCTATTTTAATGATTCTTTTGTAGGCTGTTTAAATTGTTTTAAAGTATTTTCAAAAATTGGGGAGAAAACGTGATTCCTTAATTAGTTTTTGCTGTTTCGGTTGCGCTTTATTGCATTAAAATAAATATAATAGTCCAGATTTGAGGAGGAAAGTAGAAATTACGTAGGATTCATATTATGTTCACGAAATCCAGTATTTTAAAATGTATGTAAGACGTTTCTAATTGCATATAAATATTACATATTGAGAGAGGGAAAAAACTTACATATTACAATTACTTTCCAGTTTGATAACTAATTTACAGAAAGCATTATTTCATCAATTTGAAGAATTCAACTTGGGGAGGAGGAGGGGAGGAGCTAAAAAAGGATTCAAATCATATCTGTCAAGTGACAGTTATGATAGATTGTCGATTTAAAACTCAGATATAAGTTTCTTTCTAGCAAAGCTGATTGGATGTAATCTAGTAGCAAGAAAATATTTCTTGAACGCTTCTTTGCACTTATTGTTCTGCTAGTAGGCGATTTCGACTTAGTCCAAGGCAACGATAATTCGTTTCACTTGTGAATAAGGTCCGAGATATTTCCTAGATTTCAGGGATTACGATAATGGAATCAGTGGGCATGTCAAGTACGATACTATCTGAAAAACTTCAAATTGCGTATTTTCAAAGATCTTTTTTATCTAAGAAAAGTGTTTCAATATTTCAGCCTTTTTTCCTTAGGTAAGTTCTTAGTAGATTATTGGGCTTAAAAGTTGAAAAATGTGCATACCATATTCATTAATTTATGGTTTTCAAAGATTCGCTTTGCTGAACTGAGTTTTTTTTCAATGCTAACATTGATAAACAGATAAAAAAAAAAGTCACCTTATGTTACAGTACACATTATCACAAAGATATTTGTCTTTTGTTTCCAAAGCAACTTGTTAGGGCCTTAACGTTTGAGTCACCAACGTTGAATTTACTGGTTAACCTTGTCCTTGAAGGATTGGAACTAAATAAGATTTTACGTGGGTTTTCTAAAAATGATTTTGTAATGAAATTATTTTCTTCCTCGTGGAAGAAACAAATCTAATCTTTAAGAAATATTTTCAAATTTTGACGGGAACACCTAATATGTAGGACTTCTAAGGCATACAAGGATTATTTCTCAGTCTAAATTTAGTTTGTATAATGCGTAAAGTTAATATTGTATGAAATCCGGTTCACACACACAAATCAACATTGATCTATTTTCACCTCTAAACGTAGCTACAAAGAAATTATTTATGGACATTAAGACAAAAATAGAGGCCTCAAAACTGGTTTAAAAATTCCCTTCAATTTTTTGTTATCATTTTGCATGTGAATTAATCAATTTTAATACGTTATGAAATATAAATTCTTGGCATGAGTTTTATAATATATATATATATATATATATATATATACCAAAGAAGGAAACAGTCATTCACAGAAAAAGGAATAAATAATTGAATATCCAGAAAAACAAGACATTCACATTCAAAATAAGGGCTGAAATGTGGGAGTAAGCATAATCTATGTTATCAACCCTAGACCAGTGCATCTTGCAAATTTGATCCCTCCTAAAAATAACTTAAAAAATTATGCAAAATGAAAACAGGAAAATAAATGACAAAATTTTCCATTTATGAATATTTAAAGCAAAATTTTCTAATTGCGAAATTTAGAACAAAAATTTAAAACAAAAAAGTATTTAAATCCACGCAAAAAGATTGATTGTGATTCTTTATCAACATCGTACTGAAAACTAACACAGAGGACTATGAATCTCGTAATTTTGAATCCTGGACAAGTGGTGAGGAGGACACCAACGGGAGGTCTTGGGACTTCTTCCAGATTTAACGTGCATCAGCCCCACTATACGACTGGACTTCAGTGGCATCAGGTCTCGAACCAAGGCTAGACGAAAAAGGCGACCAAGCGTTTCCGACCATGACCACTAGGCTACTACAACCTTGCAAAAAGAAATTGAAGTTCCTTTAAATTCTCGATGTAAATTCCCAATTTTAACCGATAAAAAGTGAGTCATATCATGTGATATATATGTAAGGAAGTGATTAAAATATACAGTCTATATACAGGACTATATATATATATATATATATATATATATATATATATATATATATA
>BMAW01094538.1:0-32172 GCA_019974015.1 Nephila pilipes
TTTTCCGGATGGTAAAAGAAAATCTGCAATTGAATTTCCCATGGGTTCCTTTTGGAAACTGTTTTTTTCCCATAAAATTGGTTTTCTTCAGGAGTGATCGGCTGAACAGCGTCCATTGGAAGCCTTGAAATTGGATCGTTTTGTACCATTTTGTTCCTCTGAAAGGGTAGAAAATCTGCGTTTGAGTAGATTTAGATATTTAAAAGTTGTTGTTTAATCCGATTACGATTGGAATGGTGAACGTGGTTTGCAGACTTTCGTCCGACGAAAATGGATCGTTTTGATTAGTTTTCCCGAAAGGGAGAAAATTAGCGTTCAGAAAGGAATAGAATTTCTAATAACGTTTTTCAAGCAGTTCGTTGAATATTAGAGAATCGACTACTGTTTTCATGCTCGTGGGTGCAGATTTATCTTCTGAATAAGGTCAGTAAATTTTATCCACTCGTTTTCTCGGTTTTTCCTCTTTCTTTATGTTATGTATTTTTACTCTTATTCCTTGTAACTGAAATTCTAAATGCGTTGTTTTGTCCTCTAGACACGACGATTTCCGCATTTTTTTCCCCCAATGAATACGCCTGCTTACTTCAGAATTTGCCTTTCGGGCACGACGCCATTTTTTCCGCTTCTAATTTGAAATACCCGCCTTGGTGTTATTTTGGTACGACGCCATCTTTTTTTCTCTTTTTCGGAAGCTCCGAGTTTGAAACACCCGCTTTCCGCATCCTTTTTTTCAGGAGAAAAAAAAAGTTAGGGTTCATTCACCTTCCTTTCCGATTCCCCCCTTACGGAACTTCTTTCCTCCTCATTCCACCCTTTTTCTTCCAAAAAAAAATCTCCCCCCACGGAAGCCATGTTTTTTACCGTTTCCTTCTTCAAACGATTTTTTAACTTCGCGCTTTGGCGCCATTTTGGCGCGATTTCAAAAAAAATCGCCAAGGGGCCCTATCAAACTCCGGTTTTACCGTCCCTGTAAATGACTTCATTCCTAACAAACCAGGGAGCGTTGATAATTTTCCTAACAAAGGAGTTGGTAGCGATGTGCAATTTCTTAAGGTGAATCATGGCACTAGCCCCCCAGATTTGGGATGCATATGTCATGACCGGTCTTACAATAGCTTTGTAAAGCAAAACTTTGTGTCTGATCGCCAAGGTACTCTTACGGCCAATAATTTTATTTACCTGGAAGTGAGTCGCTCTGCCTTTTTCGCAGACGTACTCAATTTGTTTGGAAAAGGTTAATTTTGAGTCCAGTATACACCCAAGGTATTTGTAGTGGGTTACCCAGGGCACTGGTTGGTCGAATATTTTTAGTGTTGCCAGGTTTCGCGGTCTCTGTTTTTTCGTGAACAATATGGCTGCACTTTTGGATGCATTTACTTTAATTTTCCAGTTCATGAGCCAGAGCTCTAGCTAGGAGATGTGTTGTTGTAAATAGGAAGTGACGACGGAAACACTCCTATTTTGGGTCAGCACAGCAGTATCATCAGCAAATAACGCTAACTTGGTATTGATAGTCTGGGGTATGTCATTAACGTACAAGTTGAAGAGGGCGGGGCCAAGCAGACTTCCTTGAGGGACAGATGATCTGATTGGTCGAGCAGTGGAGAGGGTGTGTGCTATCCGAACACGGAAAGTTCGGTTCGAGAGATAGCAGTAAAGAGTTTTTATTAAATTTGGATTAAAATTTAATCGCATGAGCTTGTAAATTAATCCAAGGTGCCAGATTTTGTCAAAAGCCTTGGCTACGTCTAAGAAAAGTATACCCGTGGTGAGTGATTGTTCGAAGCCTGTATGAATCATTTCGGTGACTCGTAGCAACTGGTGAATAGTACTGCTCTTTGGTACGAAGCCACACTGCTGCGGGATAATAATATTATTTGCAGAAATATGATGATTCAGGCGACGAAGAATAACAAATTCGTATACTTTACTTAAGCTGCTAAGCAAAGATATTGGTCTATAATTTTGAGGAATATCAGGTGCCGACCCGCTTTTATGAATCGGAACCACCACGGCAGTTTTCCACTTGTGCGGAAAATAAGAATTCCTTAACATGCAGTTAAGCAAAAATGTTAAGAAGACTATGTATTTGTGGGGGAAGCTTTTAATCATGCGATTAGTAATTCCATCTGCCCCCGGAGCCTTGCGAGGATTAATTTTGTTGATGTATTCCAAAATTTCCGTCGGTGTAGTAGGTTGAATGAAAAAAGAAGGGGAGACCGCTAAGCGGTCACCCTCCCGGTCAGTGTCCGCAGTGCAGGGTGCTGCGTTTTCGTTCTGCGGTAGGTTAGCCGGTCGAGCTGCGGCCGGTTCGGAAAGAAAGGTTTCGACTGCGTGTTTTACCTCCTCTGAAAACTCGGGGTTTTCAACTTCGAGGTTAGGGGAAAATTGTTTTTCCAGACTATCTGCAATTACCTCAGCCTTCTCAATTGGGTAGATTGCAATACTGCTGGCTGCGCCCTTTAGGGGCGGAATGTGCTGAGGAGGTCTTCTAAGGAATCTGGCTTTACGCCAAAGTGAGTTGTCTTCAGGGTCGAGGGCTGCAATATCCTCATCCCATTGTTTTTTGGTGTGAGTTTTTGTCTCCCGAGCTATCTCATGCTGGAGAGTGCGGAATTGATTTAGGTAATCGGGGTCCCTGTGTCTCTGCCAAAGTCTCCGCACTCTGTTTCTCTGCTTTATTTTTGCTTTGATTTCTGATGGGAGGGTGCGTGGAGGAATTTTAAATTTTGGTTTTGAGGCAGCAGTGAACGCCTCTGATAAATTTTGATTGAGCATGCTAAGTGCATTCTCAATGTCATCATTGCTTATAATTTTGATAGGGGGAATATTTTTGTTTCTCAATGAGAATTTAAAATTATCCCAATTTGTGGATAATTGCTCTGGGTTTTTAATGAGAGCAGAGTCGATTTTAAAATTTTGAACGACCGGAAGGTGATCCGAACTCAATTCATTAAGAGCCCGGATATTAAAAGAAAAAGGAATATTTTTGAGGATCGCTAGATCGATAATTGATCCTTCCGATCTGTTAGTGGGGGTACGTGTGAACGACTGCGGAGCAGTAATTTACACGTTTCGCATACTATTGAGGGTGCTAAGAAGTAATCGGCCAAATTTATTCGATCTAGCATTATTCCACGCAATATGTTTTGCGTTTAGATCACCGGCAATGATGACGTTATTCCCAATGTTTAAAAGTTTTTTAAACTCCTCCACGGGGAACCTGTTATATAGCCTTTTGTGACGAGCGTATGCGGAACCACTTCCCCCGCGGCGCGCCGTTATTAATTTTGATTTCAATAGCAGTGGCATCCATGTAGTCTAAATTTGGAAGTGGGACTCTGCTTTGAACGAGGTTATTTCGACAATAAATGGCAGTGCCTCCATATGTTCGGTGAGTGGTAATATCTATTCTATCGTCTTTGTAAAGGCGATAGTTGGCGATCTGGGGTTCGATGCCTGGTTGAAGCACAGTTTCTTGAACCAAGAAAACATCAAAGTTTTGCTCGTGAACAAAATCACGAACCTCTTGAATTTTTGGGCGCAATGAGTTTGCGTTCCAAAATCCAATTTTAAGCTCTTGCACATTTGGTCTATTGAATTTTAAGCTTTAAGTTTAAAGAAGCCCACAATAAGCTTCAAAGATGATGTATGATCTGTCAATATCCGTGGATGCAGCACGGAGGGCAGGAAGAGAAATCCTAAAGGCCCTGACAAGCGCGTCTTTGTTGACGCTCGTGTCAGCGATCATTTCAAATAAGTCCTTGAGCATACCGGCATTAAAACGAGCATCTCCGGTAGCTCTAGGAGGGGGAGGGAGGGTGGCGCGCGGACGCTCCGTAGTTCCTCCCTGCAATGCCGCAGCATACTGCAGGGTTGGTTCAACCTTCCGATACCCAGAGATGTCGGGGCGGGGAGGCGGTGGTGGCTGTTTTCTGATTGGCTGTTTGGCGCTGCCTTTCAGTTGAGTGTTGGTTTTAGATTTTTGGGCTTTAGCCGTGTTTGCCGGGTGCCTAGGGCATCTGCGCCAATTTGCGGCATGATCTCCCGAGCAGTTGGCACATTTAAGTGGGTCCTCGTAGGTTTTATTGCAGTCCTTAGCGGGGTGGGGGCCTGCGCACTTGACACATTTAATCGGTAAGTGGCAGACTTCAGAGGAGTGAAACCACCCTTGGCAGCGCCAACATTGATTATATTTTTTGCCTTTATAATGTTCTATGTGCACTCTAGTGCCGAATAGCTCGTTAAAGGCGTAGATTTTTTCCGCTTCAGGGGTGTTGGTCAGCTGGATGTAAAATAGGGGCATTGGAGCCTTAGTTTTGAATTTAGTGAGTTGGGTTATTTTATGAATAATAAAACCCTCCTCTTCGAAAGCTGATTTAATATCAGCAGTGTCAGTGTTTGTCGGTAGGCCGCGGACTACCACCTTAATAGGGCGTTGTTCTTTGAGCATAAATGATTTGAATTCAACACCTGACTGCTGGAAGAATGCAGTGAGTTTCCGGTACTCGTCCGCTGTTCCAACCGTGACCTTAAAGAATCGACCGGTTAGTTTGGATTGGACTGAGGGGGCCTTGAGTTTGGCCAAAGTAATTAGTGTCCTCCAATCCCCCTTCGGGCTAACGAAAAAGGGGGGGATTTTTGGATTTTTAGGAGGGGTTTCAGCCACCACCGGATCTAGGGTATTGATGTCGACGTCAGGATTTGCGTCGAGGTTCATGGCCGTAGCTATTTGGTCGTTCTGGTTGGCCTTAGGTGCCTTCCTCGTTAGATGTTTGGGAGGAGAGATAAATCCCTCACTATCCCTAACTCTTTTAGTCGGTTTTTTCGCCTGGGAGGCAGACTCAGGTCTGTCTTGTCTCAGGGGAGCAACAATGACTTTGGGAACAGTTTCCTCTTGATGTTTGGCCGGATTTTTATAATTTTCAACCAATTGGTCCAATTCTTTCTCACTCGCTGGTAATTTAAATAAGGGGATATCACCCATTTGGGTGAGAACTTTATCTAAATTCTCACCTGACTTGCGTAGTTCCTCGTGAACTCTGAGAAATTCAGGATCGTCTTTCTTGGTCGTTCCAAGTTTTCGAGCCCAGGCAGCATAGGCGTTCCTTCCTTGGATAGCCCTTCTAGTCATCGTAAAATTTACCGCGAAGAACTCCTCGCTGTATATCTTGCTTGATGGAGAAGCTGGTAAGGCTGCACCTTGATCAGAATTATTGTTTGGTAGATTTTGCTCAATGGATTGCTCCATGACTTCATCTGTCCTATCGGACCAATTTGCCTGCGCGTCCATCATTGATGAAGGCTCAGACGAGAATCTGCCGGGTCGGAGCTCGTCAGTTACTCGCTGGCTAGCAAGTAGGGGTGGTGGAGTGAGGGGAGCCAATAGGAAAGCAGCGTTCATTCGGTGGGAGGAGCCAAATTGGAAGAGAGTGGAGATCCTGAGCAGTGCCATCTGTTGGTGTGAGAAGGTTCTAAAAGATAGAAATATGATTAGAAAATGATTAAAATAAAGGATTAATGATTTGCGATGATGGTGGAGGTTTTCTGGTTCCCGTGTATGATGTAGAGCTTGAGAGGGCATTTATGGTGGGGTTGTCATGCTGTTCTAACGAGCTGTAGAAGTGGGTGGCTAACTTTTGGATGATCTGTGTGATGCTTTCGATGTTAGTTTCTTCATGAAGGATTTTTCTTGGTATGAAGGTTGGTGCTCCAGTGATGAGTCGAATGGCTCTATTTTGATGAACTTGGAGTTTTTCGATGTTGCTATTGATGGTATTTCCCCAAATTGCGCAGGCATACGACAGGATGGGTTGGAGGTAAACTTTGTAAATTGTAATCTTGTTTTGGAGTGATAACTAGGATTTTCTCTTAAGGATTGGTTGGAGATTGAGAAGTTTATTTTTGAATTTTTTACAAATATTATTTATGTGGCTGGTGTAACGGAGACGGTTGTCGAGGATGACACCTAAATATTGGACTTCGTTTTTCCATGGAATGGGGTTATTGAATAGGATGAGTGGGTCAGGGTTATTGGGTCTTCTGAGTTTTCCTTTTCTGAAGATTATAGATGCTGATTTTGAGGTGTTGATGGCTATTCTCCATTTTTTGAACCAGTTTTGAAGGCGGCGGAGGTAGAGTTGTAGGGTGGTGATTGCGTTTTCTTGATTTCTGTGTTGACAGAGGAGAGCGGTGTCGTCGGCGAAAAGGCAGAAGTCGACTGTTGGAGAGGTGGGGAAGTCTGCTGTGAATACAGAGTAATATAGGGGGGATAAAATTGCCCCTTGGGGACATCCGGCTATTATTTTTCCTTTTCTGGAGGTGTAATTATCTATTTTGACTTGGAAGGTTCTATTGCGTAGGAAACTGTTGGTGATATTAATCAGGTAATCTGGAAATTGAAATTTGATGAGTTTGTAGAGTAGTGCATTATGCCACATCCTGTCGAATGCCTTTTGCACGTCGAGGAATAGTCCTATTGTGAATAGGTTATTGTTATAACCGTTAATAATTCTTTCTGTGACCCTTAGGAGTTGGTGCTGGTTTGAAGTATTTTTTCTGAAACCGTGCTGCTCAGGTGGGATGATGTTGTTTTGATCAATGAAGTCTTGTAGTCTAGTTTGAATAATTTTTTCAAATATTTTGGCAATGCTGGGAAGAAGGCTGATTGGTCTATAGTTCAGTGGTAGATGATGATCTATGCATCATAATTGGGATGGACTGTGATGATAGCATTCTTCCATCTGGTAGAAGCACACAGCATGATGCATTTGCTGTAACCTTGAAGTCATATGATGGCATCATGGTGGTGGGATCTAGGAGCCGAAATCACGAATCGGTCTCCTGGAGCCGGTTGACTGAAGATCAGATTACATTGGCAGACTCTGGAGATGCAAGAGCTGAGGGGGCGATAAGGGCAAATCGCTGGAAGGCAAGATCCGATTTTCCACACAACTGTTATTTGATGTTCGGAGTAGGTTCTGGATTTTCCTTGGAAAGAATCCTTCAGTCCGCTTGAGATTGGTTTTCCAAGTACTGGTAACCAGACCCTGATAAATGAGCAGGAGGATGGCCCAGGGCCTTTTCCTGAAATCGAATGAACCATTCATAGAGGCGAGCTGTCCCCATTGCTGCGTCGTTTGTGATATCTTTGCAGTCTTTACTTTGAAGCCGATTCAGTATCCACATTTGCCCTGATTTATCCAGGTTTCTTCCTTGATAGCTGGTCTCTTTAGCTCTGCCATCTCGCGCAGATGGCCCTTAGCTCTGCATGACATCCTGATTGGCCCGAGAGGGTTGGTGTGGCGATGAGCCCACCACACCGGATCAATAACGGCAGTGCGCGCATGGCATTATGGCTCTTGATGCACCTTCATTTCTTCCGTACTGTTAATAGTCGGCTCCAGGCATAGCTCTTTGAATGATATGGAAACTGTCCAATCTGGTAAACCTGATATAGCTTGTTCTTGACTTAAGTCCTGAGGCTGATCTGAACAGAGGGGTCGTAATGCTTGAAACCTTGTCGGTGATCACTGTGAGCTAGAGAGTCCCTTGAAACCCAAAACTGACTGGTAGGCGGTGTATTTCATTAGTGGGCATTCACGGGCAGCCTGGGAGCTAGATCCAATCCCTGTGTGCAGAGCAAACCCATAGATCCCTAAGCGTGGGCGCTCTATTGGCCTTCCTGGCCTGATTCCATGCGTGGTGTTTGGCGCTGAAGTCGCCTACCGCAATGCCTATATTAATTTTATGGAAGATTTTATGGAGATCCGAATTGCCAGCTGTCTCTAATTTGGGGTCTTACATAAATAGTGATTGGTTGGTTATTGTTTCACATTACGCTGGTGACGTTAAGGAATTAGCGAAGAGAGTTACCTATGGTGGGAACTGAATTTTACCGATTGCTAAAGCAATTCCCTGATGGCTAGTCATTCTTCTGCAAGTGGTATAATTAGGAGACGGGGTCATGGCAGGACGTAGGAAAGGCTCTGAGGTCCGCTTGGTGCTGACGGTAGTCAATAAATAAATCTCTTTATTTATTATTCCGTCGGAATCAACCCACATATGAGTGAGGTATTATTTAGTCTGTCCATTGAACATTAAAGGTGCTATTCTTGAGGAGGATCATGATTCGTGAATTTATCAGCAGTGGATTTGTTTGATTTGAGATTGGAAATGTATTTTCGGATTATTCGCTGTCATACTGACGCATTCCGGATCTTTAATTGAGTAAATGCTCACCCACACTTCCAGGTGTTGGAGATTGCAGGCCACAAGCCAGCCGATCTGCAAGACGCTGGCGCGGTGCTGTTGTTTGGGTGCGTGCCATTCTGTCTGTATTTCCCGCTTTTCTTGAGGAGTCCTTAGTTTTGTCTTCGATTAATTTTTCTTTATCTCCTTTGGCTATCGGTTGAGGGGTCCATCGGGCAAAGGCGATGTGGCTGGCTGTTCTCCTTGCAGGGCGGTGTGGGGTGTCAGAGGCTTTGGTGCAGTCCCTGGTGTGAGATGTGGCTCGCACTTTAAGCATTTTGGCTCTGTACAATACATAGAAAGCCTGGACAGCGATAAACACTGAGGGCCTATTTACGTGCAAAGATTCTATTTCTCTTAAGGAAAAGTCTGCACATTGTATATGTCTCTTGTTTCATCATCTTCTCGTTAGAGTTAGGAAAAGGTACAGGGTTTGTTTTCTGGTTTGCCACAGGACAGATTGGGGTTGGAACCAAGCTCAATTAATCCCTTCCAGGAGATCTCTTAGGCATAGTCGGCAGGCATCCTGATGACCACGCGCATGGTTTTATCTCTGGAAGTTGGTACGTGAAAAGGCCAGCTGGCCATTAAAAGTGCTCCGGATCAGGTGGTGCAGCAGGGGTTTGAGGATAACTGAGGCTAGTGCCCATTAATTTTGTTGCTAATTCAGACCGGTGAGGCCTGGAGCCTTCTGAGGCGGCTGAGTTCGAAACATTGTCTATAGTGATTGGGGAGCGTGTTTCTTTGGCAGGAGCTGGGGTGACGACCCCGTCCGTCACACTCCCAATTTCCCTGATTGGTTCTTCGATAGAGAGAGTTTGCGCGGTCGGCATCCGCGTGGCTCGTGGTGGTTCTCTGTTTCTTTGCAGAGGAGTCGGTGTATTGCTTTTCCGCGACCGTTGCCAAAGGTGAGGGCGGCGAACTGGGAGGCCCCATGAATTGATTAGGTTTTGAATTCTTCTGTTTCCTGACGCCCATTAGATTTGACAAGTTAAATTTGCTTCTACCTCTTGATGGTGTAGAGGTGAGGGAGTATTCATTTTTCCTCTTTGGCTTGTGGGAAGTGGATCTGATAGAATTGAGATACCGCAATCTTGGACAGCGTGGAGGCATTGGTCGGAGGTTGTCAGGTTGATTTGTTTCTGGATCTCAGGGATAGAGATTTGTGTCAATGTGTTGGAGTTATAATGTTCTGAAAAGAACGGTTATTTTGTTGTAATGTACTAGAAGTGGTAGTATTCACTTTGTTAAAATAACTCAAATTAAATTATAAAGACTGCAAAAAGCTTTAAACAGAACAATTGCTAAGGAATCACAAAGAATTTTCGTTATGAACTCTATGAGTTCTGCTATGAGTTTTAGATTTGTTCCATTAAGCCAAATTCCAAGCGCGGATGAACCAACCAATCCCTGCCTGTGAGTACCTCCGCCGCACCAACACCACCTCCCAACCTACAGCCCCACCACCCTCCGCCTGCCCACAGCCCTAGTGAGGAAAAATCTGATTCAACTAAAAGCGACCTCCTGCTGTCAGTATATACAACGAACTTTCGAGAACTGGATGCTCCTGACTACTCAGGCTGTGTCCATTGGAAGTCACCTAGCAGAAGGAAGGGAGTTGGTAACTTACCCGCTGACCAGTCGGTGTAAATCCATTTGTGACACAACACGTTAGATAAATGGCAGGACTGTGATTAATGTGCGAGCATGAATCTTCGCAGCCAGCTCCTAAACATGTGGTCAGTGTAACACGTTAAGGAGGACAGCGCGTCTGGGATGAAATACAACACCTCCAGAAGAGGGTGATGCTGCATCAACATCCTGTCGCATTAATTATATCCACGCACGCGGGTTACCATTACTCTTCAGAGTTTCCTGAAGAGCAACACAGACAGGTTGGTGCGTGATAGTATGGATTTGAGATCCTCTAGTCAGGGTCAAACCACGGCATTCCAGGAAACAAAGCCACACTGCGCATCATGGAAGGTCCTGCTTCCAGGACCCCAAGGAGTCATAATCTTCGGGCGATGGCAAAATCACCGCATCCCCATCGATTTTTGCGAGTAATTGTTCTTCGCGGATAGTTTCCATTTTTGCCTCTGCAGCTTTGACCTGGCCACTGGCCTAGTCAGATTAGCCTGCAGAGGAAGGGTTTTTGAATACACTAAAGTTTTCGGTTTGCAGAGCTAAGAGTTAGGTAATGTCTTATTTTGGCTGCGGTTTCTTAGAAGTAGAACAGGTCTGTGAAATCAAGTGTTGGATATTTTCGTTGTTCAAGCCAAGGCCGTAGCGTAGCTTTCCCGTAATTGGGGCACGGAAGTGAGTGAGTTTAACATGCAAGAGCCAAAGTAGGCTGCGCTGCGCCAAACACTTGTTAAAATCTATTAAAAGTAAATGAACTAAAACGCACACAAACACAAATAACACAATACAAAATAAAATCAAATGTGGTAAAAGGCCAATATGACGTAAAAGGGTAATAAATTATGGTGGGGTTTTCCCACCAAGTCAGACAGTTTTAAAACAGATGAATGAAAAATCCATGATGATCCAACACTGACAGTCAATTAAAATGATGAATAGAGAGTAAGGACATGGCAGGAAGACACTGGGAGACCTTCCAAACAAAGATGTTTGTGAGTAAACGCATGTCTCAATGCGAAGGCGAGTTTAATCTGACATCGGCCTGCACTGGAAAGGTGTACATTCTCTACCGATCGGCTTCACTGAGTGGAATTTATTTATATGAAGACTCACGATTCCTGCCATGTCTGATGAATGAGACCAAATGTGACGTCGAATGTCTCGGGACTGCGAGTCGCAGAGGATTCGTTGCCGAACGTGCCGAGTCCGCTTGTTCATTTCAAATACCCACACCAGGTATCCTTTATGTCATAACCCTGCTATAAAGCTGACAGATAATACTGGTAACTTCAATTACGATAGGATTTACCGTCCAGATATACCAATGTCGGTGACGCCCCAAGGTCCGTATATAACGAACTTCGAGAACTGGATTTCGACTAATTTCAGGGCACAGTAGATGGCGATCATCGGGCAGTGTAGAGACACTGAAGGAAGAGTCGAGCCGAATCGTGCCTGGATGTCGTTGGAACGACCACAGCCGACGTATCCAGTTCTTCGATCCATCCGCTGTGTATAGGAATAAAATCCTCATACTGACAGCGATGGAAAGCAAAGATTCTCTGGAGAAATCGGGACATGTGGTGGTCTTGCTGTAAGGCTGTATAAGAGGAAAGAAGCATATCCTAAGTGGAAATTTAATAAATTTCTGCTGAACATCCAAGTCATGTAGGCTGAGTTCGATGAATACCTTCACCTCTCAGAAAAGGCCGGATGAAGGACGAGAGCACTGTACAGTCTCCTCAAAGATGGCCATTAATGGTCTGTGAGATGGGAGATGATGAAATGATAATAGGAGTGAGTGACTGTAGGGTTTAATGGTGCAAGAGCCAGCAGGCTATACACAAACATTTGTAACCATTTAAAAGTAACAGCCTTAAAACGCAAAACAAACACAAATAACACAAAAAGATAAAAAGTTAAAAATCAAATGTGGTAAAGACCATGAAAAGCAATATTATGGTGGCTCACCAATAAGCACAGTTTTAAAACAGAAGAAAAACTGGCGATGATGATCAAACACCGACAGTCAATTAAAATATGATGAATAGAATAAGTGACATGGCAGAAGGACACTCGGGAGCATCTTCCAAACAAAAGATGTCTGTGAGTAAACGAGAGTGGCAGTCCAATGCGAAGGCGAGTCAATCTGACATCATTCTTCACCGGAAATACAGGCTATTCTCCAATGATCGGCTTCACCGAGTGTAATTTATTATTTATATGAAGACTTAATACCCTGCCAGCGTCTGATGAATGAGAATGTGACGTCGAATGTCTCAAATGGGACTGCGAGCTGCAGAGGATCTGCTGCCGAACGCAGCCGAGTCCGCTTGTTCATTTCCTAAAATACCTACATGACCAGGTATCATGCAGAACTTTATGTCAAGGCACCCCATAAAGCCGGCAACAATGCCAGCTATTCAACCACGATACAGGGATGACTTTGATCGCAGATGTGCCAAAGTTTCATGACGCCTATACCGCATAACGAACTGGAGAACTGGCCGTCTCGATTCAATTTCAGGGCACAGTAGATGGCGGATCGCTTCGGCAGTGTAGAGACACTGTGAAGAAATATTGCAATCAGGCCTGATGTCGTTTGAACGACACCACAGCCGACGCATCCAGTTCTTTCGATCCATCCGTGTATATGAAATATAATCCCTCATAACACAGCGATGGAAGGCAAAGATTCTCTGGAGAACAATGACATGTGTTGACGGTTGAATAAAGCAAAAGGGTTATGGAAAGGTAAACCTGGGAGTAGGTGGAAATTTAATAAAATTTCTTTGCTGAATACCCAAGTCATGTAGGCTGAGTTCCTCGATGATGTCTTCACCCTTCAGAAAAAGGGCGGCGAAGGTCGAGTGAGTGAGTGAGTGAGTGTAGGTTTAATGGCGCAAGAGCCAAGTAGGCTATGCTGCGCCAAACATCGTTAAAATTCATTTAAAAGTAACAGCCTTAAAACGCAAGACAAACAAATAACACAAAAGATAAAAGTTAAAATCACCGTGGTAAAAGGCCAATATGACGCAAAATTATGGTGGGGCCACCAAGCTGTGATGGTTTATCAGATGAATGAGTCCGGCGATGATGATCAAACACTGACAGTCAATTAAAATGATGAATAGAGTAAGGACATGGCAGGAAGGACACTCGGGAGCTTCTCCAAACAAAGATATGTTTGTGAGTAAACGAGTATGTCCAATGCGAAGGCGAGTCAGTCTGACATCGGCTCGCATTGGAAATACAGGCCATTCGATGATCGGTCGAGTGCAATTTATTATAAATCTGTAAATTCCACGATTCTGCCATGTCTGATGAATGAGCATTAAAATATGACGTCGTATGTCATCAAATGGGATCATGAGCTGCAGAGGATTCAAGGAACGCAGCTGAGTCCGCTTGTTCATTTCTAAAATACCTGGCTGACTAGGTATCCAGCAGAATTTTATGTCATAACCCCGCTAAGTAAAGCTGACAAATAATGCCACTTCAAACTAAATGAGGATAATCAACTTTTGTCGTCCAGATGTACCAATGTTTCCAGGACGCCCTGCTGCTCAGTATATACAACGAACTTCGAGAACTGGATCTCAATTTCAGGCACAGTAGAGATTGCTTCGGCAAGGCGCGGTGCAGACACTGCAGGAAGTCGAGCCGGTAACTGCGCCTGGAGGTCGTTTGAAACGACACCACAGCCGACGCATCCAGTTCCTTTCTGATCCATCCGTGTATAGGAATATAACTCATAATTGACAGCGCGATAAAGGCAAGATTCTGGAGAACAATGGGACATGTGTTGATTTGTTGAATAAAGCAAAAGGGTTATGAAAGAACCTTTGAACATTCCAGGTGGAAATTTAATAAAATTTCTTTGTTGAATACCCAAGTCACAGGCTGAGTTCCTCGATGATGTCTTCACCCTGCAGAAAAGGGCGATGAAAGAAGGTCGAGGAGTGAGGAGTGAGAGGGTTTAATGCCGGCGCAAGAGCCAGGCTATGCTGCGCTAAACATTCGTTAAAATCTATTTAAAAGTAATAGCCGAAAACGCAAGACAAACACAACACAAAAGATAAAAATCAAATGTGGTGTAAAAGGCCAATATGACGTAAAAGGCAAAATTATGGTGGGGTTTCCACAAGTCAGACATACTAAAATGATGAATGAAAGTCCAAGGATACGATCAAATGCCATGGCAGGAAGGGACACTCCTGAGCATCTTCTCCAAACAAAAGATGTTTAGTAAAACGAGTATGTCCAATGAAGGACAGTCTGACATCGGCTCTTCGCATTGGAAATACAGGCTATTCTCCGATGATCGCTCACCGAGGTAATTTATTATAACAAATTCCACGATTCCTGCCATGGGCGTCTGATAACGAGCACAAAATATGACGTCGGCTACCATCAAATGGACTGCGAGCAGAGGATCTACATGAACGTGCAGCCGAGTCCGCTTGTTCATTCTAAAATACCTACACTAGGCATCCAGCAGAATTTATGTCATAACCCCTGCTATAAAGCGACAAATGGCAATTTCAACCACGATAGATAACTTGTCCAGATGTACCAATGTTTGACGCTCCTGCTGTCATAACGAACTCGAGAACTGATGTCTCTTGACTAATTTCAGGCACAGTAGATGGCGATCACTGGCAGTGCGTAGACACTCGCAGGAAGAGCTGGCACTGTGCCTGATGTCGTGTTTGAAACGACACCACAGCCGAGGACGTATCCAGTTCCTTCGATCCATCCGTGCATAGAAGTAACTTACCAGACAGCGATGGAAGGCAAAAGACTCTGGAGAACAATGGGACATGTGTTGGATTGCTGAATAAAGCAAAGGGTTATGGAAAGTAAACCTGAACATTCCAGGTGAAATTTAATAAAATTCCTTTGTTGAATACCCAAGTCATGTAGGCTGAGTTCCTCGATGAAGTCTTTCAAATCTATCCAAAAAGGACGGATGAAGGATGAGACTGTACAATCTCCTAAAGACGGGCTGATAGAAATGACATCTTTAATGGTGAGATGGGAGATGACATTATTTTGAAATGATAATAGATGACAGCTCACGCGAAGTCAAAGGTAGCTGTCATAATGACATAGAGACTGCACAGGTGACGTTCGGAACGCACCACAGCATTCCTCAGAGCATTATGGTGGATTGGGTCAAGCTCGCAAGGTAGTTTTGTAGGTAGGCAGATTCAGACGACACATCCGTATGATGGAGACAGAATCACCGGATCGATACACTCGGAGGTCCGATCCGCCCCTGCAGAGAGGTGCTGGATAACACCCAAGATGTTATGGGATTTTCACATTCTCCGCAGATATAAAATGAGCGGAAAGTGAGAGTTTGGTGAATACCTGAGGGAAGGACGTCAGGACGACAGGAATAGACGACATGGATGCGAAAGGATCGGGATGGAGCTTCCTGCTCTTCCTACAAAATGCACGCAACTACTCTACTGGGAGAAATGCTATGCCCATTAGCATCACACCAGGTTATTGACCGGTCTGAAGTCGCTCAATGATAATACGTAATTGAGATCCTTCGCAGAAATCTGCAGATCGTCAACGTATAATGACATGAACTGAAGGTTGTAAATGAGAAAGTACACGGGAGAAATGTGACAAATAAAAGAGTGGGGTTCAAAATGCTACCCTGAGGAACTCAAATTGCGTAAAAGATGAGGATAAAACATTACCAACCCGTACTTTAAATGATCTGAAATTTAAAACATTTTAATAAAAGCAGGTAAATTGCCTCTGTAACCAATCGTAAAGAGTGCGCAGAACTATATACACGTAATGGTCATATGTCATTTGATATCAAAGAAAATAATAGAAACCAAATGATTCTCCGTACGAAAGCAGAAACGAATCTGACTTTCATAGAAGGTCTACTGTGGATCTCCTTTTACGGAAGCCACTCTGAAACGGAGTGGTATTGATCTTCCAATTGATATACGAGATGGGCAATTAGTACGTTCTAGTAAGCAGGCAACTCGTCAGAGCTGACAGGCCCATAGTGAGAGGGTTCTTTGATCCTTACCAGGCCTTTGAATAACGATTGCCTCTGCCACAATAGAAACTGCCCTCCATATCTGGCTGAATAGGTAAGGGAGACTGACAAGGAATCCCTCGCTCAAGTGGCGAAGCATATCGTATGTTACCATCAGAGCCTGGATCATATTGCCAGAGCCAAGGATGAGCCTTCTCACCCTACATGTCAAAGTCACAGCTGTAAGGGGAGTGGTTGCCGTGACACTGTTGATAGTGTCTGCTCAGAACGACTTCTTAGTCACAAAAATGTAGCGCTGTAAGAATCGGAGCCTGACATTACACCTGCAAAAGAGCGACCGATTACATCACTACTGACAGAAGAATGCACAGCATTTGCAGTTTCCAGTAATGGGATGGAAACTCGATACAGGGAGTTCGCAGCTTTACCTTCTCCATAACTGTTGTCTTGTAGACGATGTGATGGAAGAGATACCTGATCCAAGATTCCCTCTGACTATGTCGCCTTAATTTCATGAGCAATTGCCCTGCTCCTTTAAAGGCTATGAGATTTCTCTCAGCTGGATACCGTCTGAAGATACCCCACAATTTCCTTTGTCTTGCAGGAGGGACTGACATTCCTTATTCCACCGTGGCTTAGTCGGAGATACGCGGCCTGAACTGTCTGTGGCAGGCAGGAGCCGAAAAGGTCAAGATGAGGTGCTGGGCAGCACTCCAATGTCTCCTAATCGTAATCCCTCCTGACACCACAAACTAGCTGGTCCTGCAGATTCTCCCAGAATCTCTTCCTCCGACACGTTTTCCAAACTCCTGAGGATACCACGAGAGTAGTTCACCTTTAAGTGAGGTGAAGTCGAGGTATCAAGGTCCTAGCATTCAAGGCGCCTTGGCCATGCTTTCAGCTTGTTATTTGATAATTGGATTAGGTCCCCAGAACGTAGCTTTCTTTATGCGTCCTTACTGTTCCTACTATACTCCTGTGGTATTCCCTTTTGAATTAAAAAGGAGACAGTAAAATTGTTGTGGTTTCTTCTTTGTAAATGTGACAAAGAATCTGAAGTTATTATTTTTGCTAATTGTCCGATTTTCCTATACTCTTTTCTAATCTGCTGCTCCCATGATCAGCCCAAGATATTATTAGATTTATTTGAGTTTTAATTGCTTGAGAGCCAAAATCGAATTTTTCTTTATTTGTCACCATTTGCCTTCCAGGAAAAATTTCACGGACAGACTTCTGTCTGGATGGGTCCCTCAGACCCATCTCCCACCCTTTCCTAACGTGGAAACGAGTAACCTCCGAGAGATCTGTTCCAGCTGACAATGTGACTGCCCACACGTGTGCCCAGGCAGAGGCACAGGTCCAAGGCCGAAGCCGAGGAGACTGCACGGGAGGGAGGTCACACCATCCAGCCACGCAACCAAGGCCTCTGGGAACATTTGAGGATGCCTTCCGAAACTGTAACCCCTTCTAACCAGGGCCTTCCATCACGCCCATGCGGTCTCCCACTCAGGCAAGTACCTCCGCAGAGGGGCTCAGCCCTGTATTGCCAGAGCACATGCAGGAAATCGGCATTGATACGCTGTCATTCCTTAGTGTTTTAGTAGAGACACCACAAAGATTTTATTTTAAATCTTTATTCATTTTTATTTTTATATATTTTTCAAGATAAACAAATAATAAGAAAAAGAAACAATGTTGTTTAAACTGTTTCTCTGCCCGGATATAAAATATCGTTGAACCCCAAAGCAAAACACATGATTTGCAAAGAGGGGAGAAGAGAAGAGGAAACAAGATCACTGAGGCACTCGGGGTTGTGCTCCGTACTCATCTCATAGATGAGCCCCTGAGGGGCACTTTCTTCTGAACTGCCAACTGCACTCCTCATTACAGGACTTGAACGCAAAGCATTATACTTGAATCACTCCGAAATAACAAGGAATGAAACCTTTTAACTTCTTACAAAGCCGAGGATTTTCTACACGCCCTGCACAACCAACCAAATTAAATTACAGAGAAGTCAAACAACACTTGATCTATGTATTTCCAAAGGCTTTCCTTCAATAACAGTGCAGAAATGAGACCGGAATTGTCAAGCGACCACTACCCGGTATTATCTACATCCATCCCAAATTTCGTCTCCATAATACAATATTAATCTACTATTGGGAAGAAATTTCAGAAACCACCTTGTACACCATCCCAGGAACCTACCCAATATCAATAACTAGAATTGACGGTGCAGCATCCAACTTGCACCAACAAGAGCCAGAAACTTTCAAGTAATAAATAAATACATTCACCACCTTGTCTATACCATACCATACCAACGAACCTGAAAAATTGTTAAAAATCGCACTAGAAAAGATGGCAAGAAACATTAGACCCCACCATTAATTCCAGATGCAACAAACTACAAAATGAAAAGGAACTAAAACTAAAAACAACAGAGATGGGAGGCCATTCTGCATACTGCAGCCCCGGAAGACCAATCAATATTCAATATCAAAATCACAAGAAAATAATGAGTCATCCCCTTCTTGACCTAATGGACTTCAACACAGCTCACAAGATAAAGCGAACCTAATAGTAAACCACTCTATGAGCCAATTACAATAAATAGGACACTTGCAATGACTTTCATACGAACAGAGTAATAAATGCATTGAGATTATCGACAAGCTCCTAAGCACATCCAACTCCTCCCTCTCAATATCTGCAAGAAATCGAAGAAATCATATCAAACTAGATAACAAAAGCGCTGGAGAAGATCGAATAAAAATACGTTAAAAGCACTCCCCAGAATGCAATATATCACTAAAGTTTTCAACAAAAGCATCCTCTTCAACCATTTCTCTCATGGAAGCTTCATTATAACTGTAATACGCAAACCCAAAAGACCACAAACTACCTGAAAATTACCGACCAATCAGTCTCACCAGCCCTTGGCAAAATATTTGAAAAGATAATACTTAAAAGAATCGAAAGTCATTGCGAGGCAAACAACATCTTCCCTAATTATCAGCATGGTTTCCGCGCCCAAACTTCCACATCACACCAACTGATGCGTGTAACTAATACAATCACAAAAGCGAGGTTAACACCAACAAGGCCACCGGTGGCATTTTCCTAGATATCAGCAAGGCGATCGTATGGCACGAAGGCCTTCTACAAAATGATCTAATTTGGCTTTCCACATCATTTGGTTAATAAATGCTACCTAGAAACAGATCATTTAAAGATAAATCAAGTATTCTCTGAGCAAAACCAATAAACTGGGCACCCCACAAGGGGGCATATCTCACAATTTTATCATTACACCACCTGTGACATCCTAGCAAGACATCAAAATCTGCCTATTTGACGACACGGCAATTTCTTACCTAAATACAAAAGATCAATAAACGTAAAATCAAACTTCAAAAGTACCTTATAATGAAAATGGAAAATCCAGGTGAACACAGCAATCACATGCAATCCTATTCAAGAAAAGAAAATTCCACCTGAATTGAACCCATAATAAAATAATACTGGACCGATGCAGCACTTTGAATCATCACATTAGATAAAAATTAAACTACGACGTTCATTGCAACAACATAATCAAAACATATTGAAGAAATGCCTGCAGTCCATCTACTCAAGAAAAGGAGGCTCTATCCATAGATAATAAGCTACCATCTACAAAATGATCCCAAGACCTTCCTCTACTTATAGTATGCAGCATCTGGGGATGCAATGACTCAAAAGAACATACAAAGTTTTAACCTGTACAAAACAAGTCACTACGGATCACCTTGCAGGAGCACCAATCTTCATCCGCAAAATACTACATCAAGAATTAAAATGTCACAAATAATTGAAGAAATTACCAAACAGTTTCAAAAGTTCTATGAAAATTCCCAACCATGACCCAACTATCAGAGGTGTGACAGAAAGTCTCAGAATCAAAGGAAGACATCCATACCCACCAATCCATGGATAGAGAAGAATTTATTAGACAAGAAATAATTTAAAGTGGCAATTGTATAGCATTCCCTTTCTTTTCATATCTGAAGGTGTGTAAATTACGGAGTACCTCTCCCATTATGGAGATACTCCACATCAGCTGATGAAGAGAAAACCAAGAGTTCCATAATATTGTAAGAGATAGAAAAGCAAACGAACAATATACCTGCCACCGGGCATATGAAACAAAGCGTGCTCCTCTCGGCCATGAGGCGGTCAAGGCTGAGAACCTGGGGCATCTCTGTTTCACCCCGTCCCAGCCGAAATGAAGCGGTGCCGGGGAAGGTGGGAAAGTGTGGGAGAAGGGAGTCATTGGACGAGCGCTCGAGAGGAGGAGAAGGGGAGAATCCGCCAGCGTGCTGGTTTTTCTCCGGAGTGAAGAAAGGAGAGAAAAGGAAAGTTAATCCACAAAATAACCTAACTACAAAATTGAAATCTACATGGCCCACGCCTTTTCTACATTCAGCTGACGAACACCCCTGAAGCTGAAAAATATATATGCCTTCAACGTAGCCTTTAGCATCAGAGGCATAGAGCACTACAAGGCAAAAAAGTAATCAGGTTGGACGCTGCCAAGGGTGGTTTATCTCATCAAGTCTACAAGCACCACCAATAAAAGTGTATGTGCAGGTCCCCCACCCGCTATAGGACCTGCAATAAATCATACGAGGACCTCAAATGTGCCAACTGCTCAGGAGATCATGCCGCAAATTGGCGCAGATGCCCTAGACACCCGGCAAACACGGCTAAAGCCCAAAAAACAAAATCCAACACCCAACTGAAAGGCAGCGCCAAACAGCCAATCAGAGACACTCACCGCCTCCCCGCCTGACATCTCTGTTGAATGATTAACCCTGCAGTATGCTGCGGCATACTGCAGGGTTGTTTCGACCTTCATTGAACCTCTTGTTGTTAAACAGAGATTTAGTTAGTGAAAACGAGCGATTTTGATCAACTTAACGTACCGATATAGCAGTTATTTTTAATAGCTATAGTCGGAACGCAAAGAGAATAAATATGGACAACAGTCCACTTCACGATCTGATGGACACCAAACTACCAGCAGAGAAAGCCTCAATCGATGGCATTTTAAAAGCAATGGAGACCACTGCTACGGCAGATGGGTTGTTGCATATAGCGAATTGCGTAGAAGCGAACCTCTCCGACTCCTTGGCAAATCCCCACCAATCGGATGAAGCCACGCAGTATATAATCGATCTCCACGAAATTCTGGATGAAGTCCGAATTCGCTATGCCCATACTGGAGAAAAAGAAATAGCCCTTGAATCGAACAGATTGCAAGATTGCCTCCAATCATGGGGGATTACGAAGCAACCTGAAGCGAAATTTACACGAAAAATCGAGGAACAACACGGGTCATCAAGCTGCCAAGAAGCCGAGAACTGAGAAACCCGGTTGCAGCAATCGATTTAGCTCCCTCACTATAGAGGACAAAAAGGAAGAAAACGACATGGATGCGGGGGAGACAACCCCTATGCCCTCTCCTACCAAGCAACAAAAGAATATCTCGCACCCACAACCATTAACAAACAATAGTAAGATTCCTAGAAGACAGATGGCGCCACCCATCACTATCGACAACGTTAGAAATGGAGCAACGTTGTTGAAAACTCTACAAGACCTCACAAAAACCAAATTAATAGCTAAACTGTCAGGAACAAATCTAAAAATCTTCCCCCAAACAGTTCATGCCTACCATATCATCCGAAGATACATCGATGAGCAGAAACTACCAGCCCACACCTATATGCTGCCGGAGGATAAAAAACTCCGAGTCGTTATACGAGGAATGCCAATTGATATGCCTCCCGAAGAAATCGCCCAAGAACTCCAAGCCCAAAACATCATGGTCGATGAATTCAGAATAATGACCAACAAAAATAGCGGTTTGCCAATGCCTCTCTTCCTCGCTACGCTTGCGAAGACAGCGGCAAATCAAAAAATCTACAATATAAAACAAATTGGCTACATGGAAATAAAGATAGAAGCTCTCCGGAAAAAATACGGCCCTGCACAGTGCTTTCGCTGTCAGGGTTTCTTCCACTCGTCACTGAACTGCACCCGAGATCCTAAATGTGTGAAGTGTGCAGGAGACCACCTAACGAAAGAATGCAACCTTCAAGCCACTGATACACCCAAATGTTGCCTTTGCGGAGGAAACCACCCCGCTAGCTACCTTGCCTGCCCTAGAAACTCCATTAATCACCCGCCCAAGCCGAAAGCAACAACAGCACCAGTAATCAACAGATGGAGACAGCGAGCAGCGACGTCCACACCACTCCAGGAAGCCCAAAGACCGACACCCTCAATAGTTAACTCGGAAGAATTCCCTCCTTTACCAAGCAAACCTGAAACCACATCAACAAGCCTCAATATTGAAGATCCCTTCACAGTATTAAAAAGTAAAAAATGCCAAACCTTATACAAAGAACTACAGCAATTCGTCAAAATAGCCAACACCATACCCACAAAAGCAGGACGCATGGCCGCCCTCTTCAAATTCATTGAAGAAGACAACGATTCACAATGATTAATCAAAACCAGCAGCTTAAAATCCTGTCCTGGAATTGCAATTCAATCAATAACAAATTTCTCGAATTCCAAGATTTCATTAAAACAATAGAACCGGACATCATAGCATTACAGGAAACTAGACTAAAACCAGCCTCTACTCTTAACTTACCCAACTTCACCACCCATAGAATGGATCGAACAACTTACGCAGGAGGAGGGACAGCGTTGCTAGTGAGAAACTCACTTCCGCACCATGCCACACCACTCCAGACCACAATCATAGAAGGAACGGCGATTACGCTGGAAAGGAGAAATAAAGCCTCCATTACAATAATCTCGGTCTACAAATCCCCCATGAAACCAATCCTACGATCAGATCTCACCAACCTATTTGCCAACCGGAGAGACGTCCTCGTCATAGGCGATCTCAACGCAAAGCACCGTACCTGGAACCCCGATGGAGAAAATACCCAAGGGAAACGAATTTTCGACTATGCAATCAGCAAGAACCTTAAAATTAGTGCACCAGCCCAACCAACCAGAATATCAAAAGTTTTCAAAAATGCAATAATCGACATCTGCATCGCTAAAGGAATTGAAGATATCCAAGCAGAGTCAATTCCCGCCCTTTCCAGCGACCACAATCCCGTTCTTTTTACAGTTGAAATAGACGACATCCAGAAAAGCATCGTCAACACAATCCAATTTACAAATTGGTCTGTGTTTCAAACCCAACTAAAGCAGCTAATACCTGGGAACCCAAAAATCTTTACTACTCATGAAGTCAACCAAGCAATAGAAAATTTCAACCACCAATACAACAACGCAATCAGCACTGCAAGTAAAACTAAAGTCATTCACAACCGAGCTTATACATTACCACCTCAACTAAGAAGAAAAATACAACTAAAAAATATTATCCGGAAAAGATGGCAAGAGACCAGGGATCCCAGGTATAAATCCACATTAAATAAACTCAACCGCGAAGTACAGAGATGGCTGAAAACAATAAAGAACGAGAATTGGAATAACACCCTCAGAGAAGCAAATGTAGAGGACCAATCACTATACAAACTCATAAGAAGCCAAGAAAAAGAAGATAGCACCATCCCACCTCTCCTCGGACCCACTGGATTCGTCCACGACTCTCCGGGAAATGCGGAATTAATAGCTACATCACTCGAGAACCAATTCCAACTGAATTGTGAATCGTTGAATGAAAAACATATCGACCATGTCTTGAAAACAGTTGAAAACTACCTAGACCAGAGCCAGGACCACAGCACCCCAGATCTTACTAACCCAACAGAAGTGCAGAATATTATCCTCCAACTAGAAAACAAAAAGGCACCAGGATTAGATGGAATTAAAAACATAGCCCTAAAATCTCTACCTTTAAACGCCATCACCTATATCACAAAAATCTTCATAGAAGCATGCAGTTAAATTACTTCCCAACACATTGGAAAATAGCCAAAATCAAAATTCTTAAAAAACAAGGAAAAGACCCCCATAACCCTGAAAACTACAGACCCATTAGTTTATTGAGCTCCCTCGGGAAAATTTTTGAAAAAATCCTGCTGAGAAGAATAGAAGAATTCTGCTCAAAAAACGAGATAATACCCGACTTCCAACACGGATTCCGGAGAGAGACCTCTACTTCACACCAATTACTACGAGCCACCAATCTAATTATCAAAGGATTCAACACTAATAGAGCAACCGGAGCCTTATTCCTGGATGTCAGCAAGGCCTTCGATAAAGTTTGGCACGAAGGCCTTATATATAAATTAATCATGCTCAAATTCCCTAGCTACCTCATCAAAACCATCAATAGCTTTATAACAAACAGATTATTTCAAGTCTCCATACCGTATGCAACAGCCTCCACAAGAAAAATGAACGCGGGCGCGGCTCAAGGTAGTAATCTCTCTCCGGCCCTCTTCAAAATATATACCAAAGACATGCCTTGCCAAGAGGGTATTCACATCTGCCTCTTCGCCGATGATGCTGCCTTCTTGTGCCAGAAGAAAAGATCTAATGATATCCGCAATAAATTACAAAAATATCTGACCCACTACGAAAAATGGCTCTCGAAGTGGAGAATAAAAATTAACACGGAGAAATCACAAGCAATATTTTTTAAAAAAAGGAGAATAAAAAATGTCAATCCATTACTCCTGTTTAATCAACCAATATCCTGGACCTCATCTGCAAAATACTTAGGCGTAACCCTAGATAGCCAACTATTATTTATCAAGCATGTTAATGAAGTCACCAAAACCTACTGGAAAAAGCATTTCTCGCTCAAAAAATTCTTAGACAGGAGTGCGAAACTTACAATAGCGAACAAAATTTTAATTTTCAAACAAATTCTACGCCCAACTCTCCTATATGCATGTCCTGTTTGGGGGATTATTAGTAACGAACAAATCAAAAAACTACAAAAAATCCAGAACACGGTTTTAAGAGAAATTGTCAAAGCTCCAAAACCTATCTCTATCAAGTACCTTCATAAAGATTTAAGAATCACAACCATAAAAGAAGAATTCAAACAACAGGCTGAAAAATTCTACTCCAAAATAGAAAACCATTCCAACCCAACTATAGCGGAACAAGCCATCTACTTCCAATTATCAGGAAAATATATGTATCCCCACCAAGCTGCAAGTAGAACCTAACAAAACAACGCACCGAAGAATGCAAATGATGCACCGGCAACCCATCCACCTCCAGACGGCAGAACCAGTACGTACTTTCCGTACCGGCCTGACCCAACAACTTCCTACCTACATTTTCTAAGTCCTTTCCTTAACCTCCTGACCAATGGGAGACTTTCTTCTCCCCCTTCCTCTCCTCTACCGCTACTCTCAGCCACTTTCAACCTTACTTCACAATCTAACTTTCCCCTCTCTTTCTGATTGGTCGAGCTGCCTGCACACCCGCACTCGCCCACTCTACCCTTCTGAAGGGAAGGAGACTGCACACCCGATTCTCGTCTGAGCCTTCATCCATGATGGACGCGCAGAGCAACTGGTCCGATAGGACCGAAACTGCTATGGAACAAAATGCGAATGATGAAAACGAAATTATAGATCAAGGTGCGGCCATTACTGCCTCTCCATCCAGTAGAGTTTTCAATGAAGATTTCTTTGTGAAAAACTTCAGCACGACCAGGAGAGCCATCCAGGGCCGAAATGCCTATGCTGCTTGGGCCAGGAAATTAGGCTTAACCAAAAAAGACGATCCGGAGTTCCTCAGGATCCATGAAGAATTAAGGAAAGCAGGTGAGAACTTAGATAAGGTGCTAGCCCATTTGGGCGACGTCCCCCTCTTTAAACTCCCTGCTAGCGAAAAGGAACTGGATGCTATGATCCAGAAGCCTCCTAAACCTGCCTCCATCCAAGAAACTGCCAATGCAACGATATCTACTGCACCCCTTACTCAAGACAGAACTGACTCTGCCTCTCAAGGGAAGAAATCTTTTAAGAGAACAAGGGATAGTGAGGGATTTATCTCTCCCCCTAAACATCTCACTAGGAAGGCCCCTAAGGCTGCCCCTATAGTTAATATTGTTGAAGACATCCCAGCATCAGATCCTGATGTCGACGTCAACATCCTTGATCCGGTGGTGGCTGCTTCCCCCCCAAAACCTCCAAAAATCCCCCCCTTTTCGTTAACCCGAAGGGGGATTGGCGAACACTTATAACTTTGGCAAAATTACGTGCCCCCTCCGTCCAGTCTAAATTGACTGGTCGATTTTTCAAAGTCAAGGTAGCAACCGCGGACGAATACCGAACGTTATCAACGTTCTTTGAAAAATCCGGCGTGGAATTTAAATCCTTCATGTTGAAGGAACAGCGCCCGATTAAGGTAGTCGTCCGTGGACTACCGTCAAATACCGACTGCGAAGAGATAAAAGCTGCATTTCAAGAAGAAGGCTTTAATATCCATAAGATCACTCAGCTAACTAAATTTCGCACTAAAGCGCCTATGCCTTTATTCTACATCCAACTGGTCAACACCCCCGACGCGGAAAAAATATTTTCCTTTAATGAGCTCTTCGGCACGAGAGTGCACATCGAGCACTATAAAGGAAAAAAGTACAACCAATGCTGGCGCTGCCAAGGTTGGTTTCATTCATCTGAAGTTTGTCATCTCCCAGTCAGATGCGTCAAATGTGCCGGTCCCCACCCTGCCAAAGATTGTGACAGGACTTATGAGGACCCTCTCAAATGTGCAAATTGCTCTGGCGAACACGCCGCAAATTGGCGCAGATGTCCAAGGCATCCTGCAAATACCCAAAAATCCAACAAAAAGGGATCAGTTGGATATACATGATTTGGAGCCCCGATCCTCAAAAGAGAGGTCCTATACTCCGGGTAAAAAGGAACAGAAAAAGGAATTCAAAATAAGCTAACGCTTAAAAGAGGTGAGTTAACACCCGAAAAACAAAACAAAAACAATGAAGCGCAGGGTGAAGTGGGGAATCAATCAAGAAAATAAAGTAATTCCAATCTGACTTAAGCCAGACTGGAATTACAAGAGAACTAATAGGGGGGCGACAATGCGCCGAGCGAGATCCGTACAGAGAATCAAGAGAATCAAAAACAAGCAGCGAGCTAAAGCGAAACCAAAACTATCCCCCTTTGGGGGAAAGTCCGAGGAAGGTAGAAGAGAGAAACGCGATCCGTTAAGGTCCGGTTTAAAGGAGGTAACTCACGAGGTAACTACCGAGAGGAAGGTACCAAAGGGTTAAGTGGAAAGGAGATCGGAATAGCTCGAATGAGCGATCGAAAGAATTTAGCGAAATAGATCACAAGGTAAATTGACTTGGAAGAGAAGCTGAGATCACCAGTTGGGAGTTAAGTAAGATTGCATTAAATATGGAATAATGGAATTAAACGGAGAGGAAAAAGGCGGGCCCAGCATAATTTGCTAAAGGGCTAGAATGAAATTGGAAGCCGAAAAAGGTGAAAGAGGTAAAATAATATGAAAAAAGGACCATTGTAAGTCGGTTCAGATCACAATGTCTCAGAGCAATTGCGTAAACAAGGCTAATTGTACTTAGATAAGAATACTTAAAATGTGTTTTTTTTTTTTTTTTTTTTTTATTTAAATCTACAGTGAATGTTAGTGGATGCATGTGAGTATTTATATCTACTCGCTCTTCCAGCAAAAGTAGATTGAGTAGTGATCGAAGGATTAGAGTGTAAATGAATAGTGTTATGAAAATTTTCTGCTAGTTTTTTGATAGTGGCTCTAAGCGGGTCGATTTTCAGAGTGTTATGGAGAATGTTGGTGCTAAATCTTTTATTCGCCCCGATGAGTGTTTTGAGCACACCAGATTGTAGTTTCTGTAGAATATTAATGTTACTATTTGCGGCTGAGCCCCAAATGGCACAGCCGTAAGTTATAATTGGAAGAAGGTAAGTTTTGTAAATTAAAATTTTATTTTTGAGACTGAGGTTAGTGTTTTTGTGTAGGAATCTTCTGAGCTTATTGAGTCGAAGATTGAATTTCTTTTTGATGGTTTGGAAATGGGGTTTGTATGTGAGTTTTTTATCGAGGGTGAGTCCCAAGTATTGTGTGCTATTGCCCCAGTTGATTTCTCTATTAAAAAGTTTAAGTTTTGGGAGTTTATTTTTGAAGTTGCCTTTGCAAAAAATGATGGCTACAGATTTGTCTGTGTTGATGGAGATTCTCCATAAAGTGAGCCATTTTTTTAATTTGTTTAGGTATTTTTGGAGTATGTTGTGAACTAAATTTGGGTGGTTATCTTGGGCAAGGATGGCAGAGTCATCTGCAAATAGGCAAATGTGAATTCTGGGATCATTAGGGAAGTCATGAGTGAATATTGAATAGAGAAAAGGAGAAATTATAGCCCCCTGAGGGGTAGAAGCTTGTATATTACCAATTCTAGAGTAAGTATTATGGAGCTTGACTTGAAAAGTTCTGTTTTCAAGAAAACTGTGAGTGATTCGAATTAAATAGTCTGGGAAATTGAGTTGAATTAATTTGTAGATGAGACCGTCATGCCATACGCGGTCAAAGGCTTTAGCCACATCAAGGAAGACACCCCCAGTGTATAATTTGTCATTAAAACCTTGTGTAATGAAGTTAGAGACTCTAAGTAATTGGTGGTTTGTAGAAGTATTAAGTCTAAAACCGTGTTGAAAAGTTGGGATGATGTTGTTAATGTTGGCGTGGTGCTGTAGTCTAGTGAGGAGGATTTTTTCAAACACTTTTGAAAGAGTGCTCAAAAGACTAATGGGTCGGTAATTAAGGGGGATTCTATTGTCTTTACCTGGTTTTGGTAGAAGTGTGACAATAGCATGTTTCCAGGCCGAAGGAAAATAATTGTACATTAGGCATTTATTGAAAATTTTTGTTAGGTAGGTTAACCCTTTTTGTGGAAAAGATTTTAGGCAGATATTTTTAATATTATCATGGCCTGGAGTTTTTTTATTTTTAAGTTTAAGTATAATTTCACTAATTTCTAGGGGGGAAGTGAGTGGGGGATGAGTGGTGGTGTTGTCATTGTTTAAATATCTTCTGACTGCGCGTTCAACTTTTTCGATATGATCATCGGAGTATACATCTGGATTTTCGGTAAAGCTCTCCTCCAGTGAGTCTACAAAAAGATTTGCTTTATCTAGGTTGGAATAAACTAATCCTCTAGGTCCTAAAAGGGGGGGAATAATATGAACAGTTTTTTTAGTGGATTTTACTAAGTTATGAAGAGAGGAATCCTCAGCCCTAGCGGTTTCTAAAAAATTGTTATTTATGTTTTTGTTGTGTTCTCTGATGAGTTTATTAATGTGCTTTTTTTTCTTGTTAAGTATAACTCTGTAAGTGGGATCTCTGGTATCTTGCCAAATTTTTCTAATTCTGTTTTTGTCTTGAATCTCCCGTCTTATAGACAATGGGAGGTTAGAATGAGGCTTGTGAAGTATTTTACAAATACTGGATTGATTGATGGCGGCGGAAACATTGGAATTAAGATTAGTGATGGCATTTTCAATTTCATCAATGTTGTTAATTTGAGGATTGCCAGTGATGCTCTCTGAGAGATAATTTTGAAATTTATTCCAATTAGTGAATAAATAGGTGTTTAGAGGGTTGGTGAAATTTTTGATATGTAATTTAAAGGAAACAGGATTATGATCACTGGAGAGGACCGGGGATGTAGTGACTTCCGGATCACAAATTCCTTGTGAGAGGCCTATGTCTATTATGGAACAATTAAATCTATTCGTGTAGGGAATATGTGTGGGATCACTCGGAGCGTGAATTTTGTATCTATGAATTAAGGAATGTTTGAACAGGACTCTGCCTGCTGTGTTTTCTGGGGAAATCGGACTCCAAGAGTGATGCTTACAATTAAAATCCCCTACTAGAATGCAATGAGGTCTGTTTCTGAAAATTTTTTCAATGTCTGTTATGAATCCCGTGTTGGCGGGGGGTCTATAGATTGAGCTGATAGTGAGATATTTTTTATCATTCAATTCAATGTTTATAGTGGTGTGCTCTAATTTGTTAGTGAGAAAATCGACCCTGTAGTGTGGGATTGAACTCTTGATTAAAATTAAAGTACCTCCTCCTCGGTGTGTAGTCCTGTCTGATCTGTGGGTAACATAGTTAGCCACATTAAATGAGTCAGATGGACGGAGCTTGGTCTCTTGAAGAGCAATTATATCAGGGCTGTGTACGTTAACAAAATTTAAAAATTCTGCAAAATGAGTATAAATACCGTCAGCATTATAACTGACGATAAATAAGGAATCAAAATTTTGCATTCCCAAGAATTCTAAATAGACATGTCTTCACCGAGGAGGGCCATTATTTCATTTAATTTTTCCAACCGAGATTTGTTGGAGTGTGATATTTTCACAAACCCATTGACCAGCGAAAGCAGGTCACGACAAGCCGGGGAACCGAGCGCTGTAAGGCTGGCGCCGAATGAGGTGGTGGATTCCGGTTTACTCTCCGGGGTAGGTTTTGGAGGACAGGCTTCCGATAAAGCTCCTAATGTTAGTGTTGTGGGAGTGGTCTGTTTGTTTTTAGCAAGTAACTGTTCTCTTTTTTTTTTCCTCTCTTCCCAGATATTTACTTTTGGAGGTGGAGGAGGTTTGTTTAGTGGGTTCTTAATGCAACCAGAGAAATTAGCTGGGTGGTTCGCACCACAATGGCAGCATGTGGGTGGAGTGTCCGGCGAGTTTTTACACTCGGCAGTTAAATGTTTACCTCCGCATTTAACACATTTGGGATCTCGTGTGCAGAAGTTTGAATTGTGATAAAATCCCTGGCAGCGAAAACACTGTGCAGGGCCTATTCGTTTTCTCTGGCTTTCGATTCTAATTTTACAATAACAAAGCTCTCCAATGTTATATATTTGTTTGTTTTCCTCATTTTTATCGAGTGTAATTAGGAAGAGAGGCATCGGAAGCCTTGTATGTCGATTGATCATGACTTGGCATGAGTTTGCTATTACATTCCAATTTTTAAGTTCTTGTATAATTTCGCCCGGGGGAGTTGTTTCCGGCAAACCTCTTATAACAACGCGTAATTCACGGTGCTCCGGCAATTGATAGGTGAAGCTTTTGAGCTTAAATTTATCAATGAAGTCGCGGACCTGTTGGTAAGCCTGCGCTGATTGTGGGAAAACTTTAATACCTGAGCCCTGCACCCTAGCGGTAATTCTTCCGCTGGTCAAATCCCTCAGTTGTTTGATTAATAAATCCTTCCTAGGTATGTTATCGATAGTAATGGGAGGGATGGGTCGCTCCTTCCTATTGTCCTGTCGGTTGGAAGTGGTGGGGGCCATGTTAGGCCTAACGTTAGCACGTGCAGCAGCCACCGGGGTGTTTTCTGGTTCGACTAAAAAATCGGGTGGTTCCTCGATCGTGAGTGAATCGAACTGATTGGAAGTTTCCATTAAAACTATTTTTTGTTTTTTGTTAGTGTTGTCATCAGTAATTTTTCGTGGCGAACGTTGTTTACGACGAACAACTTTAAAGCCGTCGTTTAATTGCATGAGGGATTGGGGATCCCAATCTTGTCTAAGACTATTCAGTTCATTGAGTTTGTTTTCGCAATCCTTGCGTGCAAAATACTGAACTTGGTATCTGGCCGATTGGCGAATTTCAATGGTTTGTTCATTAACACGTGTGCGTTGTTCCTCCGAGCTAAATTGGTAGCTTGGGAGAGATGAAATTAGTGTATCTATTTGGCCGAGAAGGGCCCACGCGGTTTCAGTACAATCTACCGAATCTACGGCAATTTTAATTTGCTCTAGAGACATGAGATTAAAAAGAACCGACTCACCTTGATTTTGTTGATCCGGATCCATCTTGGACTCCAACCACGGTAAGTGGGAGATCGAATTGAAATATCCAGGAAAAAATAAAAATTTAAACCCTCACAAGGAGGGGAATCAAGAGGCAACACCCGCTCAGGCGGGGAAAAGCGAGAAGCAACCGGTCAAACGACCGATTGAAGATCCAAGGGAGAAAAAGTTTCGCCGGTAGGTCGAAAGCCTACGCCGTAACCCTAACAGGTAGCCGCCGTCAGAACCAAGAGCTGTGACCGTATACACCGAAGTGCAAGGCTTAAGCAGAGAGCACGGACGGAAGGAAATTTGAGCGAGACCAAAAGGGTAGGGGAGTGTCACTGGCCACAGAACATCATCCACGTATCGTTGA
>BMAW01094542.1:0-16392 GCA_019974015.1 Nephila pilipes
AAAGCTACTTGTTCAGATGAAGTTGTGTCATTTTTATTTTTTGAATGTCTAAACGTCTAAGCCATGGTCCTAAAAAATGTAAATGTAATTTTTATCGAAACTAAAGTGTATATATATATACATAACCTTGCTTGCTTTTAATCAGTGACACCAATATTCACTGATTTAAATAATAATTATTCTTTTTTGAAACTACTTACGGCAGCTGAAACGCTTCAAAATTTCTCTTTTTTTTTAGATTTTGATGTTAAAATATAGATAGTGCTTTGTTATGTTCGAAGATATAATTATTTATGAGAGTTTTATTAGTAGAACGTACTAAAATAGTGTTTTAAAAGTGTAAACAAATACTATAGAAAAAAATATCTGTTCACGCATTTTTCTCAAAATGTCTGTTATTTTTGGTATTTGTTATAATTGAAACTATATACCATAAAATAAAATTAATATTTTTCGAATAAAAACTCACAAATTTTAATCATATCTCAATATTTGTACAATATTATGGGAAATTTGAATAATAAACATTAAGTTATATCAAACTCTAGTCTGAAAATTATAATTATGTTCAGTATAATAAAATAATATGTTTTTAACTGCTTTGCGAAATTTTAAAGTTATAAAAGATGTAGAGTTTATGCAAAATGTACCTAATGGTAAGTGCCTGACTTAAAAATGTTAAAACAGCTACTGATTGTTGATTGCTCATACAATAAGTAATTATTTACGTTAATAAACGTGATTTTTCTTTAATAAGTAGATACAGAAATACGTATATTCTTCAATGTTAATGTATGACTTAAATTGTTTTGAATTTTAAAAGGTAGGGATTTTAAGCAGTGACTTGGCATAATATTAAATTACTTTTCCTAGTTGAAAACCTCAGATTTCCTTAAAAACTTACAATATTCATTAGTCACGACGACCATCGACCGACACACCTTTAAGATGTTCTTTTGTCTCTGCAATCGAACATACAAGATCTAAAAACGCAAATATATCCAGTCATTCAAGCAAGACCGTAGAACATCTTTAAAAAATGTGTTGGGTTAAGATTTTATAATCCACCGTATGTCGATCGTACTTTTGGTGGTGATCGTATCGAATTTTTATAACTTTATAAACTTTAAATTGATACTTGTAATTTAATGTGCTCCAAAAGGCTGTAACTTCCTTAGTTTTGTAGCAATATGTCTTCAAAGTTGGGGAATTATCTTGTAACCGCCCAGTATTTCAATAACTAATATAAACAATAAAAAAAGGGCTCTTTTTTTATTTATCTCTCTTAGTAAGCGTGTGAATAAAATTTCATTGCAGATTCTTTCTTTATAAGTTAAGTATAGTATTAAATTCCACGCATATGTGTTCGCAATAAAATAGTTCGAGCTATAAACATTCTAAAACAGAAGCATTTTATGACAAAACGGATAATCTCTGGAAATCTCGTCCACAATTAAAAGCATTTCCTTCCGAACGAATAAAAGTAACCTGTTCTTAAAAAAGAAAAAAGGTTTTCAACTAGGGAGTATTTTATGCGTTTTTTCTTCCATTTTATGTGAAAACCATGAAATCCGCGAACGCAAATTATTGCATGCAGCGCCTATTTTATGACTCAAGAACGAAGGTGGTATGTACAGGTATTTATGACCTTGGATATCGTGGCAACTTTTGACATTTATTTCTTTCACCTGTTTGGTAATACTCTCAGATTGAGAAAAAACAACTTCTCTGCAATACATGGATATCAGATAAGTTTATACATAAATATATGTATATGGAGACATGTTATTCCACGGTGAATTCAAAATGAAATAAATCAGAGGAATAAATGTATTATTTTCCCAAACGTTATACATTTAGTTACAGTATTAGAACCAATGGATTAAATAAATCAAAACTATTGATAAGACAGCAAACAATTTTTATTCATACCAAAACAAGCAAAATTTAAAGATCTAAGTAATTTTTTCCCAGTTTATTAACCGTATATTTAGAAATATTTACAGAAACTTCCAAAGTGCTTCGATTTTAATCACAAAATCCAAATAAATAATAAATAAAATTTCAATTTGTTTCTTATATTTATTACATGGAATATCAACATTTCATATATAACAATTTGTGTTTAGGATTATAATAATTGGGGAAAGGTTTTTTTCCTTTTACATGTTATAACTCTTACAAAGAAATATTCGAATTACTGAAATTCATTTTGTTGAAAATGTTTTTATTTAACTTTTAACCAAATGATTAAAAAAGGAATTTTGCATTTTCGGATCTCGAATATAAACTAATTTTGTATTGCAGTTTGTGTGTGCGTGTTACTTACATTTGTTACGTGGAATATCAACATAACACACGAATCGATTTGTGTTAAGAAATGTAATATTCTTTTGAAAATTTGTTTTTCCTTCAGCATATTATAACTCTTACAAAGAAACTTTCGAAGTACTGAAATTCATTTTAGTGGAAACATTTCTGTTCATCTCTTATCGCAATCACAAAAGTAAGATCTTGGCATTTTTGGATGTCGAATAGGATGTGCTTTTGGACACTAATCGTATTCAATGTAATGTGTTGATAAATAACATTTATTTATGTATTTTCGTATATTCTACAAAACTAGCAGGATTGTAATTAAAAAATCCTTAAACATGTATGAATTATATGAGATGTGATATCGTTCATGTACATATATTTTTAAATTTAGTTAATAAATGTTGAGAGAGATTCGTGATCGAGAATTCGCTTGTTGATTTTTAGAAAAAAAAGAATAATTTTTTTTTTAAATTAATACGAAACAGAATACAATTTTCTAATTTTATCAGCAACCAATGAAAATAAAGTATCTTTGGTATTTTCTAAATACAAATATTATTTTTTGTAATTTTCACATTCAGAATAAATAAAGAAACTGAAGTAAACGCCGGTAAAAATAATTTGAAATGGTGTTTATATCATTTAGTGTATTGAGAATTTAAATGTCAAACACATTTAATATTTTTATGGAAGCATTCAGTTTATATATTAATAACTTTTTAAGAATTTCTTAACATTACATTAAAATATGATAAAATGTAAATATATAGGAATATTGTATTATAAAAGTTTCAAAAGTTTCTGCTACATTTCTTTGGTAAGATATATTGGTTTGAAAAATGATGTGTTTTCATGTACACGAGTAATAGTTAAGAATCCTATTAATTAATCCTAATTATCATGCTCTATTTTAATATATTTTCCCTCTGGAGGTATTCCAGGTCTTTCTTCACGATTTTATCAACAGTGTTATTTTATTTTCGTGTGTGCCATATCCCGAGTATTACGTTGTATTTCTCTCTGTTTCTATTTTAATCAATAAGTAAAGCTTCTCTTTCATGGATATTATAATTCCAGATGTTCAAAGAATCGTGCAAGTTCTGAATTTTCGGAATGAACAACATATATTATTTCTGTTTGAAATTAATTGATCGTAGTTGTATTCAGAGTATATCTTTTTCATCACACGCATAGATGACTTCTATCAATTCCACGATTTTATTTTTTATTTGTACGTTTATTGGTTTCAATGTAGCAAAAAAATGTAATAATTATTCAATCAATTAAGAAACGTTCATGTCATATCAACTTGCTGCTATGAAGTAGAAAAAAATAGAATTAGTGACAAAAAGTCATTACTGTATAGTAGGTTTTGAAAAATAAGAGATGGTCGCGGTTTAATTTTATACATAATTTACTTTTATTATAACTATTAAAATGCTATTATATATATGGCAGATACATTTCCTTTGGTTAGCAGATAGAATTAGAGTAGAATGATGCATCCATACATTTGTAAATAAGGGTATGATATATACAGTATGAATATATATTAGGTAAATAGTATGAGAGATAGAGAGAGATCATTAGACCTTTATCTACATGACTGTTCTCTCTATGTTTATCTGGATGCCCATATGTTACATTTCAAAATTGTCAATCAAAACGTATTTCGAGAATATACGAGAGACTTTGCAACCGATGAAACCTTTCAACTAAACAAAAAATATTTTCCTATATTCAGCTGGTAATATTACCAATGTTTTAAGATTACCTGTTATAATGTCATTTCGAGAATACTTCTGTGACCACTAGAGCCTAGTGGTCATGGTCACAAATTCTCGATTGCAAATATTTCGTTCTGTCGTTGGTTCGAGCCGAATGCTCCAAAAGACATGTTTATTGCGGGGCTGAGGCACGTTAAATCTGATCGAGGATACAAGTCCTCCTGTTGGAGTGATGTAATGGTTCGGAAAGGGGGTACTAGCTTAGATAGTAACCTCGTCACTTGCCATCAATTTAATTGATGGGACTGTCACCAATAGCCCTCGTGTTGGTTCTAAGTGCGACGTGAATAAGCAATAAGTCAATCTATGTTTCATTGAAATAAGTAAGCCTGCAGCCAAGTGAATAAGTGTATAAAAGTGTGCCTCATAGTAATATATATTATTAACGTATTGACTTCTAAAATCAAAGATGAATGATTATTAACAATTTGAGGCTGAAGTTTGCAATTTACTGGTAAATCGGTATATAAATCGATTTACAAATCGATTTACCGGTATTAGAATCTCTACTAGTAGCCTTCAAATAAACGTTTCAAAATACAAAATAGCCCATCTAATATTGAAAGAAAAAATATCCATACATTAATTAAAAACTAAGATGTACAATACTTTGATAGCCTAGAAAGTATTTATGCCATATACTTTCAAATGAATTTTTTAAATTCCTACTATTACCTCACACACTCTCTCTATATATCTTGTTCAAATTTTCAATCGTTAAAAAAATATTTTTTATTCACCCAATCAAGTGCAAATATATTTTTTTTAAACTTGTAGTGGATGGCATTTGTTGATAAAGTTTTGTTAATGAAGTTTTTTCAAATATTAATTCACTTAATTAAATTGAATTGATGAAAATGCAGTTTGGCCCAACCACTTGGCGCGATTTCAAAAATTGTCAAACTTGGCGAATTTTTTTTTTTTTTTTTTGGCTGAACGTTAAGTCCGCGAACAGGCCAGGGTAGCCACATTTGGCAAAATACTGCCAAATAATTTAATAAAAAGTAACTAAAATAAAAATTTTCTTTGTTGACCTAAGTAGGAATTAACTTAAATTTTTTTATATTACTTGTTTTATTTATTCTTTCAAAAATAATAATTCTTTAATGGTTCTCAAAAACGTTATGTCACATAAATCTAAATTTCATTATTAATGACATATATAGTTTAAACAAGATATCATTTGTTAAGGTCAATTAGTTGAAAATGTTAGGTCATTTGAAACATAAGGTAGATAGCATGTTTCTTATTATCATCTAACTTATGAGCTATACAGTGGCTACAGGCGATGTACCTCTTAATTTCGAATCTTAACTAAGTATAAAGTACCTCTCTTCAGCTAGTACCTCCCTTTTTGAATCTACAATGAGAAACTGGAGCCTCAAAATATTTAATGTGACTATCCCATTACAAGATGGGTCCTAAAGAGCTTCAAGACAAGACTTGACGGAAACAATGCCAACCGTATGTTCATGACCATAACCATATGGTTACTGCAGCCATACTTGAAACGTAATATTCGTACAGGAATTAGTATCCACATGTGTAAATAAAAACAAAAATTAATTTTATTGACATTCAGCAATGTAGTTTTCTGAGTGAAATTCCTTGCTAGTTAAATGTTATCAAGCTCGTTAATTGTTAGACACACTATAATATATTATTATTAACCTAAAATTATATATATTTTTAAAAGATGTTATAGTCTTCATGTTACTTTTTTCACTTCTTGTGTATGTTAATTACATAAAAATGCTCCAAATAAACTATTAATTTTTCCGTAATTTATAAATAGCTATTTTTCTAAGTATTCATAGATGTTTCACAGTTTAACTTTGATTTCTAAGTTAGACTCGTATTATAATGTCAGTTCAGTTCAGTTATCACTGTATTGAAATTTTCTAGTTTTATATAAACTTCTTAGTGTTTCTTTCCATACAATAATTTTGTAAAATGTATCCCTTACTTTTGGCAGCTTCCAGGTCCCATATTTTCAAAGCTCCATTTGATGACCCTGCGCAGACGATATCTTCGCACTGTCCGAATTTTACACATTCTACTGTTGAGGTATGTCCACTCAGGCTCTGAAACAAACGAAAATGAGCATGAATAATTCAAATAGATTGTGTAGTCACTATAACTCTTAATTACACTAGCTTAGTTGAGGGTTTCTTGTATAATAAAGTAATAATTTTAAATCTGTCAAAAATGTAATGTGCTCAGTAAGTGTTACAAAAAATTTTCAAGACAAAGTTACCATTTAGATGTGAAGATAATTCCATTCAACTTACGTATTTTCACAGGTTCTAAATGATACCACACGTGTTAATTTAGAAAACAATGCTAGCTTATTTAATACAAGGTTTTTTTTTTTCCACCTACGATCGAGCTTCTAAACAACCAGACAAGAAGTAGGATATGGGAATCGCTGTGGGCAACTGCGCATCTCTCTAACTATAACCTCTACTAAAACTGATGTCATATCGCCATTTCAATCTGAGTTGTAGAGATGTAAACATAGATGGAAAATTGAGGTTCCAGCCACGTGCGAGTTGCAAAGTGTTATTTGCATTCTTCAAGCAGAAGTGAAATATTGCGACCAAATTCACCAAAAAATGAGCCAAGTTTTCGGTGAACATTTTATAAGCGATGGTGTTGTGCGTGAATGGTGTAGACAGTTTAAAGACGGGCGAACCGACGTTCGTGATGAAAGGGGACAAGAACTCAAATCTTTTTAAATAAACCTGTAGCTTTTTGAAGGTATGGTCGTGTTTCAATCATTCCAGAAATCGACATCTTAGAATTAGAATTCTTTGATGACATACAAATGATTTAAAGATCATACAATCCCTTTAGTACTTTTAGTAATTTCTAGTCTTGTCTGATGTTGTGTTCTGACTGTTACAAGCCTGGGTCATTGCCCATTTAAACTTATAGGAATTGTAGCTAATAGAGAAAAAGTAATACTACCATCTAAGAGACCTCAGAGAAATAAGCAAGTTTTAATTGGTTTCTTAAAAAGACATGCACGTCAGCACAGGGATACTTCTTCAATACTACTTCTATTACTGTTACCACTTATTTTTCGCTCTTCTTTACAACAAATTGAGTGCCTCTCTTTTTACCGTGACATCATGAAGATGTTCCAGAAAACTGTCCTTTTCATACTACACTAATTAATTACATTTTGAATTGGCTCGATCACTGCATCTATTTCCTCTGTCCAGGTATAAGCAAAACCATGAATATTCAAATGTAGCTAGAAATAGTAATCTAAATTCAAGTCTACTTATTATAATCACCGATTTGACACACGTCAAAATTAAAATAATGATACTGATCTTAAAATGTTCAGTTAATCGTAGATAAGACATTATATAACCTCTCTCTCTCACACACACACTCACTCACTCACTAACCAACATGATATTTTCAAGGAAAATGAGTGAACTGAAAATTTAAAAGTTAGAATTAAGTTTAAATAAAAGGGAGACGGATCACAAGTATTACAATATCCAGTTGAGTTTACCAACGACGACCAACTGAATCAAAATGTTTATATTTCATACAATGCTTTATGTATCGAAATTTTAAGCGATGCGTTTTTGATTTTATAGAAAATCATGGAATATTCTCTGCAGTGGGGGGGGGGATAATTATTATCTACCACGCATGAAAAATGCAGTGATTCGATTTCCAAACACGCACCCAGAATTTATTTCTTGTGCTGAAAAATTCCCTTACGCTGATCATAAAGCAATAAATAATTTTAAAAATTTAATTATATAATATGAATATGTGTAAAATAAAAGCTAAATAAATACTTATTACACTTATATAGTTGTAATGTACGTACTAAATTATACTTACATCCTGAAATTAGTTGCAGGGCAGAAAAAAAAAATAGTTTTTTTAAATTTTAACAATCGTTTCGTTCCAAAAATGTATGTGCATATTGCAATACCTTTTTGAGAACGGAATACTTAGTAACTTAAGTGACACCTAATTTATATTTTAATAACTGAAAACTTGAATAACTCGTTTCAGATTATAATAAATTTTACTTCTTCTCTTAATTAGAATGATTCCTTGATTAATTTAACTCATTATACATGGGTGTTAACAGATATTTAATGCAAAATTTCAAGAAAAGACTGTTAATTGTTTGAATAGTCTTAAAAGAAAAAAATTGGGGAAGGAAAATTTGATCACAAAAAATCAGGCAATTCTCAAGTATTGTCAAATGCAGATAAGAGTTTCAGTTGGCGATTTACATATACCCTTACGAATAATGGAATCGAAAGAAAAGAAAATGTAAACAAATAAAAAAGTTCAATGCAAAATTTTACAAAGAACAGATTTAGACACTCAAGATGCACTTTTTTATATTTATTAAATTACCCAATTAAATATAAGAATTAAAAAAAACGATGAAATATCGAGAAATGGACAACAGTAAACTTTTCCGATATTAAACTTAAAGGAAACAATAAATTATAAAACTGAATATACTTAAGCTAAATATAATTAAAATTGAAGCAAACGTTAAAAAATTGTACAGTGATCTGGTGCGCCAAAACTCCCCACTAAACTACAGCCCCTTAGGTGGCTAATTATAAATTATGAAGAGATTGAAATTTCATTTGTCAAATATTTTAGTAAATTAGTTTTTAAATAGGAGTGGAATAAACAATTATTCTATCATTTTTTCATAATTATCAATTTCAGTTGATAGATTAGAGGTATTACGCTTTTCCATTGCATTATGCTTTGTATATTGCATTTGGGTATAGACATTTTTAGTTACTTGGATTTCAAAAAGTAACAAAGATCTTAAAGAAACAAATGATTCAGAAGTGAAGAAGTTTCATTGAAACAATCGGAAAGATGATACTTTCCCTTTTTTCAATGCAAAGAGATATCTAAGAAAACTCCTACGAATTAATTATAAAGACGACAATCTAACAACAGTTTTAAAATGTACCAGCTGAAAAAATTTGCTAACCGTATACTCAACACCATCAATTTATTCTAAAAATAAAATATCATTAATCAGATCTATTTTTATCCAATGCATATTTTTCAATTTGTACAGCATTTGAAAGGTTCATAGTGATAAATATATTTCGCTTCGATAATTTATTAAAAATTTCAAATGAATAATTATGATGAAACTGTAAATGCAATAAAGACCACTAACCCCTGCTCCTAAAAATACTTCATAAGAAAAACACCTTTGTTTTCGTTTGTATAAATCAACGTATGCATTATGATTAGTAGATATGTAATAATGCTATTTTTTCATTACTTGTTTGAAAATGCCATTTTTTTCTGCTCAGAGTATTTCCAAAATTCTTGACTGTTACATTCAAAACAGATGAATTATCACTATAAATCTTACTTAAAACTTGATGTTAACCATACCTAAAGCTACACAGAGTAAGAAATTCTAAATATTCTACATCGAGTGAGTACCGAATGTTTTCGTAAAAAATACCCAGAGGTTTTGTAACTATTTCAAAACTAAGAAACGGGCTCGCTAGTTCGCTAATAAATGTGGGTACTTTTTCTTTAGCCGCTTGCAAACAATAATTCACCAAATATAGAATCTTTGTTTTTTAAGACTCTTTGCAGCTTATGTATCTTCAGTTTTTGAGGAACATAATTTTAAAATAAATGATAACTCTTTTTATGAAAAGAAGTTGTTTTATTTTTTAAAGCATGTATAATACTGGTATGATAGTCGTCAATAAAAAGAAAAATCTGATGTTGGCGAAATTTGCACTCGGTTAATGTAAGAATACTATAACGAACAATATGAATAACAATAAAATACCGTAGATAACACCCACATATAAATAACAATGGAAGAGAAATATTACTTTAATCGTCAAACTTAAATTTTGGTTGTTTTCGAATTCAACCTTTGGGGGAGATGAAATTTGGTTTACTAATTTTTTTTAACTTAAGATAAATTTCATGTTCCGCGAGTTTCTTAACTTCTCTTTTTCGTTCTAATTCTCTATGCCTTTCTTTAGCTTCTGGTTTTTGTTTGATCCTTTGTTTCGAATTTCCCTTTCTTTTCAAAGCTACTTCAGGAGACACTTTTGGGCGACTCATACATTAGAGCCATTCGAAATATCTCCGAAATCTTTTCTAAAAATAATATCAAGTTTTTTAAAAATAAAATAATTCAAATGGAATACTATTTATTGAGAAGTAAGTGTATTTCCGAATCTCAGGCTCCACAGAAGCAATGAAGATTCTACTTTATAAATCTATCATTAAATTAAATGTTAAAATGAAAGCATACGATAAGTTATTAATGTAGACAATATAATATTCTGTTCGGATATGAAAATAAAAGCAGACGATAAAATATTAAATTAAATACATCTCAGCAATATTAATATATCCTAAGTTAACTTAATGTCATTTTTATAATAAAAATGTATTATGACGTCAATCGTTTGAACCTGAAATCATGAATTCTTTATTTTTGACGTCATTTTTGTCAAAATAACAGCATGTTAGCACATGTTAATATATTAGTTTTTGAAACATTTAATATTTTCTATAATCATATAAAGAAGCTATAATATTTAAATTTTACACATACATATTAATTTCAACACAACCGCACACTCATATATATATATATATATACCCCCTTTGATACAGACAGTAGATACTTCGAAAAATTATACAAAATGAACTTGTGTAAAATAAAATAAGGAATATGAGAAAGAAAAAGAATTGGCTTATTATTTTATTGACATTTAATGTTTCTGCCTTTTTAATTTATTTTTGAAAATTAAAAATAAAAAAGTAATTAACAAAGTTGGGCTTAATATAAACATAAACACAAATTATCGATGTTTGTTACAAATAAAAACTGTAAAAATCATAACTAGTAAAAAGTTCTATGCAAAGTTTTATACAGATTTACGCACCAAAAGGTGTACTTTTATTAAGAATTATGATTAAATTACTCGGTTAAATATAAGAATCAACGTAAACGATGAAATATCGAGAAATGGACAGTAAAAACTTTTCCTATATTAAAATTAAAACAAACGATAAATGAAGAAATTAAGTATATTTAAGCTAAATGAAATTAGATTTGGTTTTATTAACGTTTCACTAGAAGTAACACAAGGGCTATTGGTGACGAACTTCATAATTTTGAGACTCGGTCAAGTGACGAGGACGACACATGAGTTGGCACTCTCTCTCATAACTTCCACACCATGACACGGGAGGATTTTGTGTCCCGACGGATTTAACATGCATCACCCCGGGCTACATGGTGGGTGTTTAGTAGCCAAGGCTCGAAACCACGACTCAACGAAAACCGCCGGCCATGAGTCCGAAGCCATGACCACTTGGCTACCGCGGCCACAAATGTAATTAAAACTAAAGCAAACGATTAATTATTAAATTGAATATTATATCGCTGCATGCATTTAAAATTAAAGCCGACGATAAATAATTAAATTGAAAATATTTAAGCTAAATGTAGTTAAAATTGGAGTAAGCGATAAAAAATTGAATAGTTATCTGGTACGCCAAAAGTGATCCACCTAAGTCAATAGCCCCTTGGGTGACTAATAAAATGCATAAGCAAATAGGCTATATTCCGTACAAATAAGTGATCGTGGTAACTAAGTGATCGAGGTCGCGAACTTGTGGCGACGTTGTTTCCGACGAGTAGCGGTTTTGAGCTCTAATACGAATTAAGACCCGTTGTGTAGAGGCATAAAGATAAGCAGATAAACATGCATCAGCCGATGCATGTTTATCTGTCGACGCTTCAAGTTTACTCGTTGGCCCGGTGTGGGAGTTTGAACAGGAAGAGGGGAGCTTAGGTATCGTTCTCGTCAATTGTTCAAGGTTCAAAATTACAAGATCCTTCGACAAAAGCCCTCAAGTTGATTTCAAGTGCAACATTAGAAGTAGTCAATCAATGAAATTTCGTATGAAATAAAATAATAAAATAATTTGAGCCTTCAACCTAAGAACTTAAGAAACAGAATAAAAATATAACCTTTATTCTTCTTCAGAGTTTTGAAAAGATAAAATATCGATTTCATTAGGTTCTGGATGTGTATTATCTCTATCCTAGAACATCTCTATCCTAGTACTGAACATTCGTGCACGTTTCTCATAGGTAAGGCTTCATTGAATGAGACATTGACTTTCTTTTCCATTTCGTTAATTACATATTTTATATCAGGATAGTATGTAAAAGGCGACAGTAGAAGAAACACACAAATACACAATATGATACTAATTTAATTTATGTATGGAAAAATGGAGGAGAAACGAAATTCCTCCAGTACCCAAATTTTTTATGAAAGCGAAACCGTATTAATTAAGTGCTATGAAAATGATAAATGTGCATATTCTATACAAACAATTAATATAATTTGCAGATATATTATAGTTTTGTATACCTATACAATTGCATAAGGAAATTAGCCCTTTCACGCTTGAAACAAATAATAGTAAATTAACTCTGGTAACACTGAAAATCAGTCGGGAGACTTTATTATTGTTAAAAAAATAAATATGCTTAGAATGTTCTCAGCTTATTTTTATAATATTTGCTTTGCTCAGGAGTCACGACAGGTGGCGCTTCTCATTACTTACCGGAGAGAGAAAATTATAATTACTCAGATGGAACTTAAAAGGGAGGTGGTAAAGAAAGATGTGTACAAAAATAATGTGTATGTTGTGGCCCTGACACAAATACAGCTTGACCTCGTTAACACGATTTAATCAGGCTCCAAAATTACTAATCCGTGGGTTAAAAGAGCCACTAGTCACAAAATTAATATAAATGAACGTAAAATCAAAAAAAAAAAATAAATAAATAAATAAAAATGAGAAATTTGCCTAGAATTATATTTTCCTTTGCCTTAGTCAATTTTTCCAACTAATTCCTGAATTACGTTGTCTCATTCGTCTAAAAAATGTTGCCAATGTCTGTAGAGCTCTACGTTTCACGGATCGAGATACCGCTTTACTCAGTGATTCGATTTTAACTCCTTGATGTCTACCCAACAAAATATGCTGCGTGTTTGATAAAAAATCGGTTCCAAGTGTAAGGTAAACTTTTTAGATGCAAAATAATCAAACTTTTCCATGCTAATTTCTAAATTCTTTTGCTAGAAGTTTTACATACTGAAATGTTTGCCATTCCTCTGTCTATGCAATTAGTGTAGAGAAATTTGACGGTAAGAGTCTGAAAAGATATGGAAACCTAATGTTCTTTCTTGAAATTGCATCGTTGCACTTGATGTTCAATACTAAATATAAGCTTTTGTATTTTCTTTTAATCTCATATTTATGTAGAAATTTGGATATTTCTGCCAGTAATTTCAGCGGTCGGTTTGCCACCCTGCTGGAGTAGTAATTTGAGCTATTCTTTCAATTTTAACGCTCAGCTCAATTTCAGGCTCTCTTCTTAGTAAGGCTTTGACGCAACTTTTCTTCAAATTCTCCTAAGTTTTCTGCAGTTTTGCAAGTAGTTTCAAGGCAACTCTTTCTTCAAATTCTGTTTTGCTGTGCTTTTGGCAAGTGTCAAGGCGCAACTTTTCTCTGTTCTCTTTCGCTGTGTCTTTAGTTATGTTCTCGTAAATGTCAAATTTTAGTGAATTTCATCATTAGTATTCTAGTGACAAGTCCTTTAATTTCTTAACTGGCCATTGAAGAATCCAGGGCTTTAGATCTGAATTCTTCTGCCAGGGATAAATATATCATCCCTTGAGACGTCCTAAGAGGGTACGACATTTTAAATGAAGGTGAGAAGTAAATAGAAACTATTAAATAACCACCAGAAGTGAGGCAAATTTATACTAACTTGCTTTTGCAATAACAAAAGGATTTAAAATGGAAGACGCTTATAGTTGGTAGAATATCGTTAATGCGAATTTGTTTAGATAAAGGGCAGTATATTAAAATATATATCGAACACGTTGGCCTAATGGATAGATTGTTAACCAGAAAACAATATAAATAATATTGCAATATAATGAAATAAAGTACACTTTTTTTTTTTTTTAAAAAAAAGAATACATTTATCATCAATCTGAAACTTTAGTTTAAATTTTCCACAGAACTAAAACTAAACATTGTGAAAAGAATATAGCAATCATCTTAAACCAAAAAAATATTCTAGAGTTATTACAGTGAAATAATCATAGAATAAAAAAATAAAGTCATCTATTTTGAGAAATACACTTCAATTTCATAGTTTAATTTAGAATTCAGAATCTGCCAAACCTATTTTTTTTAAAAATAATAAGTTATCATTCATTGAGACTCAAGAGACCAAACAGCTGACATGTTGGCTTTAGACTACAATGGAAAATATCTCATGGTGGTACCTTATACACAGTTGCCTGGCTAGATTGGGTTTATAAAGAACCGTGAATTTAAAATTTAATTATTTCATGCATTTATCTGTTTCTGGTAAACCACTGGATTTGATATCAAGGCACACACCTACAAGCACAACAAAAAAGACACTCCTAGATTTTGAACTTGATATGAATGACAATACCTTGGAAAATATATATACAAAATGTAATTGTTATACACAAGAATTTGCTCTTTCTTCAGAGGCTCTTCTTCTTATAAATTTAAAAAAAACATTGCATGACGCACTCTCTGCCAGTCTTAGATGATTACCGAAAAAATAAAGCCGCCTTTACAGTATATCTGGAATCTTGGTATGAAATCCAGTACTACTAATATAGCCGCTGATTTTGGTATTTATATTTTAACGCTCTTCCAGCAATCAATACTTGCTGGAAAAGAGCTTAAACTAAACACACATACATTTAGATTTCATCAAAAAGACGAATAACAACTGGATGAATAGCTTACTTCCATTTATGATAGAAACCAGAGGCCTTACTCTAGAAGTGGACATACTCGTCACAGAAAAACTACAATGTGAAATGGATGAGGCAATGTTAATTTTCTTTGTAGTAGACATGCTGCCTACTGACACTGGCTATCTTGGTTGTAGGAGGCAGAAGCTGCTGTCACTGATATATTGTGGCTATTCTTGCTAGAGGCATGCTGTCACTTCGGACACTGGCTATATTCTTGTTGTAGAGTGTAGGCTACGCTGTCACTAGCATCTGTGAAATTCTGTTGATCCCAGGGCAGAGAAAACACTACTTTTCTCTTTCTCTTGCTCCTCCCATTGTTCTTGACACAACTCTGGCATCCTGATCACTCATACTTGAAGGTCCATCATGATTTTCTGTCATAAATTTTTAGTAATCCTGGACGAAATCCTGATAAATTTTGTAGATATTAGTATTAGATTGTTCATCCTGAATCCATTGAGGCTTGCCTCCTTGATACAAATGGGCTGTCTAGGGGTAATTCTTGATCCATGCGGTCATGGTTGATGATATCTGATGAAGCAGCTTTGTTTGTTTATTAGAGATGATAGCAATGAAAAGTATTTACACTACATTTATTACTACAGAAAAGCAGGTTGACCAGTTCATCGGAGCAAAAATATTAGATATTTCATTTAACTGCATATCGATGACGTTGGAAAGTGCCTGGAAAGAAAGTTTATTTCCGACGCGGAAGAAGGAAACAAAGGAGAAAGTAAGTAGTAGTATATATAAGTCGAAAGCGCCTGCTCTTGAAGTTTTATTCTCGGATAGGCAGCTGCAGCCGAGCCATCGTTACACTCTGGATTCGTACACATCTAATAGAGGAATGGAGGAAAACCTCTGCTATTTACAGTAGGATTGAAAATAAACAGCCTGCTTTAATAATAATTAGATGGAAATCTTTATGATATATATATATATATATATATATATATATATATATATATATATATATATATATATATATATATACATATATATATATATATACATATCACAAATATAGCTGAGCGTTTCTGCTCCTGATATATTTTGTAGAGATTATTTTCAGATCTCGGTGCGTCTGTGCTAGATTAGCAGATGTGTTCAATCATTTTGTTAGACAAATATTGATGTAACAAAGGTGTTTCGAAGTAATTTCTGCAAAAAAAATCCAAATTGCTTAGAATATAAAGTAGGCCATAAGAACAAAAAAAGTTTATACATCTAGGGAAATTACTCAATGTATACCGAGTGAAACTCGAAAAGTGAAAGACAAGCAGAATTCATGTTTCGGAACTTGATCTTACCTATATTAATCCGTGGGTAACTGAAAACATGAATATAAACCTTTCAGTTGCTGATAATGTTAATACCCATAA
>BMAW01094543.1:0-16094 GCA_019974015.1 Nephila pilipes
ATGGTAAATCCAAGATGTCAGCTACATTTTTTTTTTGCAAAGCTTTTGTATGTATGGTAACAAAATGATTATGCTTTTACAACTGAAAAGAAACTTAACTAAATATAACATTTTTGTTTAATTCGCTGTGTGAATTTTACCTTCTTACGTAAACATTGTTAATCTTTGTTTTTGAAATTTAAGAAAACTACGTAATGAATAAACTTTTCTCTAAGAATTTTTCAAATTCTTATTATTTTAATTCAGTCTTCCACTTTCTTAGTATCTGAAGATTTAACTGTTTTAGTTGCTTTGTATTTCATATATTTCTCTTTTTCCTACATGTTTGTATTATTTTTTTTAGAAATAAAGCTTATCTCATTAGTTTCCACTTTAGTTTTGCACTTTACACTAAAAATCAACACACTTTATTGTTTGCATAATGTAGCTATTTAAATTTAAAAAGAAACATTCAATGTTGTTATTTAGATTTCTTAAAAATGCATGCTCAATTTAAACTTAGATTCATTTCAAATTTTAAAAAGACCAACTGATGTAAATTTTCACTCGTAAGTAATTCTGAAAGAAAAATAACGCAAGTAAATACCAGACTTTTAAATATGGGTTTTCTTTCAAGCTTCACACTTTACATAACGTAATTTTTATACCTTAAATTTTAAGAGTAAAAGAGAACGCTGAATCAAATTGAATTTATTCAAAAAAAAAATTTTCATTAATTTTTTTAACAAAATAATAATAAACAAAAAGAGAGTTTAAGCAATGAACCCTTCACCTCGGCTACGGATTTAGTTACCCTTTGGCGACTTGGTGAGAAACTTGGCGTAACATTTAATCCTTTAAATAATTAGTTTTAATCAATTACTTTTCCTTAATTATAATTAAATGGTCGTATTGTCATCCAAAGCAATCGAGTATAGAAAATTTAAGCTCAATTGAGCTCTTTAAAATGTGAGAAAAAGCTTTTAAAGTTTTGACCTAGACGTACAATGTGAGTGGTAGGAAACCCATTAAAAAGAATCATGATATTCTTATAGATTTTTTTTTATTTCATGGTTTATGTCATGCGATTGTTTCCATAATAAAAGGAACTTTTCTTATTTCTGAGAACTTGTGAAATATTTTGATTTACTTATTTACCACAGTGACTTCATGACTTTAAGAACACGCGAAAATTTTTGATTAGTTGAATATACTATAGTATCTTTTACAAGGGCTGTGATTGACTAAAACAAAACATGACATCACAAATCTATTAGACTTAAATGTCTGAGCTTCCTAACATAAGTTTAATGAAGATTGTGCATTTTAAAGTTTCCATTATTGCAACTGACTGAGAAAAAAAAAAGATGTAAACATCCATTGCCTATTCAGGAAATACTTAAAATTTTAGTGCTGAAAATTTAAAATGATACTCGAATTATGAAGCATTAACAGTATAAGTCATATTTTTCAATGAATCTATTGACAAATGTAATTATTACAATTTAATTTAATTTAACTAAGTGCAAAAAATGAATAAAAAATTTAGCCTATATACCAAATTGTTCCTATTTCCTTTATATAAACAGTTGGAAAATGGCATTTTTATACTAATTTCCAATCAAGTATACCAATCTTTGTTTGAAACATGATAAGAAAATATGATTAAGATTTGCTTCTAATTAATTTGTATTTGCTACTAATTAATGAATCTTTAAAAATAATCCTAATTTTAACTTTAGAAAATAAATTTTTAAACTACAAATAAATAATAAGCAGTCCTGTATAAGGAATTCTGAATAAAAGAGATTGAGAACTTACAATTAAAAATTGCTTCCAATTAATTTATTCAAATTATATTAACACAGCTAATTCACTTAATTAAATGAAAAAGTAGAGTTTGAAAATCAAGCACAATAAGAATTTGTTAAAAAAAATAATAAAAAATAAATAAATAAACTTCAACTAAATAATATTTTATCAAGTATAGGTAACTTTGCGTAAAACAGAATAAAAAGTTCCAAAAAAATTTGCTTCCTGAATTAATAAATTTGTATTAATGTTATTTTATTCAAATTATATTAATTCAGCTATAATTCATTTGATTATTAGGAAAAATAGTGCGTTCGCGCGGTATACCAGTTATTTCCTTTAATATATTATACTACAGGAAAATAAAACTATTCAACCTAACGACTTTGCGGGAAAGAATAAAAACTTACGGAAAAAATTGACACTCATTTAATTAATTCAAATTAAATGAATTCTGTCTTACTCATTTTATTAAGTACGTGCTTGAATACAACTACCTTATCGGCTCGGAGACGACATTCCAGTAAGAAGTTAACATGCCTCAAAAAGGTAAGGAATGAAGTCACATTTGGAGGTAAACAACTGAGCATGGTAAAATATAAGGTTTGATTTGGTTGGTGTTATTGACGTCGCACTAGCACTATTGGAGACGGACTTCGTAATTTTGAACCTCGGTCAAGTGACGAGGACTACACCTGAGCTGGCATTCCTCCCCTAACTTCCACCACGCCATCGAGAGGACTTAATTTCTTGACAGATTTAACGTGTATCTTTCCCAGCTACATGGCGAGTAAAATATGAAAGGAATAGCACTTGGCCCCTTTTATTGGGCACGATGTCACTTTCGTCTTCAGGGAGGAAGAGGGGAAGGACACTTCCGTCGCACTGTTATAGGAGCTTACTACTCACGTACATATTATGCCAAACATATGAATTTGCACGTAATCACTGTGTAAATTAGGGAGGGTAGATAGAAGCGGGAGCAACTTTATTTGCTGTAAACAATTATAAAAAAATAAATTAATGGATCAAAATTTTTTCCTTATCAAGAAACTCTTACAAATTTTAATACTGAGGTATAAAAAGCCAGAACCTTCATTACAAAAATGAGCTTAACATTTCTATGAGTAAGTTTACATGTTATGTAACATACATTATGTAACGGAAGATTAATGTAAAAATAACTTTAAGTGAAAATATAAAGTCTTTATTTTCAGTCGTGTACTCTCCCACACCCCTATTTACTGAGTTAAAATGACATTCCTTGAAGTGGTTTCATTTAGTGATTTAGCATCTAGATAGACATTCGAAACACTTAGTGAGATTTTCCTATACTTATTTTATATTTTTCTATTTAAGAAAATATTTCTTTTTGAGAACCTATTTTTTAACATTGGTAATTAAAAAATCAATTTATTGTTTAATGAACGTCACACTTAGATGCAACACAAGATGGCTTCTCCACATTAGGCGAAGAACAGACTTAATGTAAATAACATTCATAATGGATGGATATTTAGAAAAGGATTCGCCCTCTCTTTTTCCGGATTTCAAAGACGAGTGTACAAAAGGAGTTTCTTAAGTGATCTAAAATAAAGAGGAAGGACTTAGTGTTGTACCTATTTGGAACTTGCTGGGGTTGACATCGAGTCCGATGATCTTTGCCGCTCCACTGTCCCTGCAGCCCATGACGACACACATGCCAACTCCACCTAGACCCCAAATGGCGCAAGAGGACCCTGGAGTCACCTGACCAATGTTCATGACCGCACCGTAACCCGTGGGAATGCAGCAGCCTGCCAAGCAGAGGATGTTAGGGTTAGCTGCTGGATTAACCTAAAATGGATTAAATACAAATAGACATGGAAGTTGTAATTAAATGTCAGAAAGGTAAATAAACTAAATTGTTGAAAGCAATGCGTTGATGCAACAGATTCAGCTATCAAAGGGACCAAAATAGAAATTGGAATGATTGACTGATTCATTCGCTCTCTGGCTCACCCACTTCAAGTCGCACTCACTCGCACAGTAGTTTATTTACTCACAACACACTCACTTTCTCGTTCAATCCTGCTTTCATTCATTTATTTCCTCTATCTTTCTCTCAATTATGCCCTCTCTCATACATTCACTCACTATCATAGTTGAATGTATTTTCGATGACGTTTAACAAATGGAAGTATACTATGATAACATCAACTTACTTTAGAAACATCATCTATTGTCAGATGCTTTTTGATCATACAAACAGATACTTTTTCATCCGCCTTCATAAATTTATTCTTTTTATTCTTTCTTTTTCTCCTTTCAGTGTTGTTTTTATGGTTATGTTATATAATATTTAGTTTTGTAGTATGCTGCTTAGTCTGAACTCATTGTAAGACATCTCGTATAAATTCTGAATCAAAGTTGTACTAGAATTCGAAAAAGGTTACTTTCCACACACAATTCCTACAGATTTATTTCTTTTTTACTCTTCTTTTTACGTAAGAATTGAAACAATAAATTTAAAGAATTAAATCGTGCAGCTTTTATACATTTCGAACAGGGATTATGCAATTGACTGGCATTTTCGATCAAAGGTTCTATTAGAATGATTGCCTAAATAATTTTTAGGTTGATTGTTTGTTAACGTCGCACTGTGAAGCAACACTTGGGCTATTGGTGACGGACATTATCGTTTGGATCTTTGGTCAAGTGGCAAGGATGATACCTGAGCTGGCACTCTTCTTCCCAAACTTTCACACCTCGCTATGGAGGATTTAGAGTCTCGACAGATTTAACGTGCATCAGCTTTACTATACGGTGGTTCTTTAGTGGCATCAGAACTCAAACCACAACTGAAATGAAACAACATCAGGCGCGAGTTCACGAGGATGACCACTCAGCTACCGTGGCCACAAAAGAATTTAAGAACGTAATCTTTAATATATTCTACACGAATCACTTACATTCCACTTGACTTAGGTTTTTGCGTAGTCGTATGATTTGAAATTCAGATTTTGGTGATGTTAAAATGTCGAATATTTTTGGAAAATGTTATTATTATTGAAACCAAACATTGTGTGCAAAAATCAAAAATTGAACGCGTTCTTAATTATAGTTTTGATTAATACTAGTATTTTAACACATTCATTGACGGTACGGTTATAGAAATCAAATATTTATCCCGTTCGTAAATAAGGACGATAGGAACCTTCATGATTATTTTCCTTAAGAAACAAATGACGGCTTGGGCAGTCACAATATTATGTTTAAATATATGAAACATCAAAACACATTGTCAAACCAGGATACTTGTTAGTGCTAAAAAGTAATTCAAAGAAGAAATACTTTTACTACTTTTAACTATGTAAAACTATACGATGATATAAAAAGGTAATTAAAATTTTTTTTTGGACCTATGTGTTTGAAATTTTTTCTTCACATACAAGAAATTGTATGGAAAAAGAAAAAAAGATAAGGAAAAAGAAAACAAAGAAGAAAAAATAAAAAGAAAAAGTAAAAATATTTTTAAATTTCTAACATAGCCTTATAGAATGTTTGATTCACGTTTCCGCCAAAATAAAAATTGGTAAATATTTAATGATAAAAAGTAGAGAAGATCATCCAAGAATTGTGAGCCTTTTAGTTATTAATGAACCAAGCCAAAACTCCAATCGGTCAAATCTTTTTGAATTTAAACGCTTTCCTGAAAAAATTCCAGCTCCTGCAGATTATAAAAGGAAAAAAAATGTTTTTTTGCACGATAAAGAATGTTGGAGAAAAAATATAAAGAAAGAAACGTTTAGATACAGAGGACGCAAAGATAAACTCGACTTCTGTCCAAATTGTTTCGAAAATTTCCACTAGAAATGTTACTGACAACATTTAATTAGTTTGTTTATAAAACTATTTTTGTCTGAGTTTGTATTTGGGTAATACATTTTTTTTTTAGTTCAGATTAGGATTTTTTTTGTAACATAATTTTTAGTTGCCTTTACGGATATAACCGTCCTTTGCCTATATGTGGTTTAACTGCATTATAGATAAGAATGGCGGCTATACTCGTCAAAAAATGCATTTTTTTTAGTTGTTTTACTTACTGAGCTATTATTCTATAAATATTTCGAAAGAAAAATTATTTTAACCTAGAAGATAAAAATACGACATTGCTAGTTCACCCACATTTCAAAACTGTCCTTGAATGTGTTAAACAATTTTAGGGATTTTCTATTATTTGTAAAGGACACATACTTTTGAAAAAGAAGAAAATATTATTTTCAAATTAAAACAAATTTATTTTTGTAAATAAGATCTCACGCAAACGTTTGCAAAGAATAAAAAATAATAATTAAATTATTCAATTGAATATTAGAATTAAAGCAAACATTAATAGGACAACAGAATGGAAATTTGATTCATTGATTGATTTTTTTTCACTCACTCACACAATCACTCATTTATTTATTTGATCAGAAAAATATTTAGAAAAAATTCGTTCGTACGACCATTTATCGTTGACTAAAACAATAGTCCCTTGAGAGGCTATTAATTACTCTATGTTTTATTTCTCCATAAAAACATTTTTACTCACTTTTGCTACGTTGAACTCCGACGTCACTGTGTATTCAGAAAATGTACTGATAGAGTTCATTTGACTCAAAGCTATTCCTTTGCAAGTGATACGTGAAGTACCATCCATTTGAAATGCATTTCGCTAGAAACGAAAAGAAAAAGAAAATAAGTTTTTTTTTCACGACTGGAAAAAAAAATACGTAATGATGTAAAGGGGACCATAACATGCAAGGAAAAGAAAAATACCGAATTCAAGAATATTTTTTTTGTGACATATATCTTTTGAAATTGCTAGTAGATCATGGATTTCTTTTGTGTGTTAATAATGACACAGTCGAACCTCTCTTTAATGAACTTTTACACCGGTCCTAACTGAACTCCTATTTAACTAATATTATTTTAAATGATTATAATCACCTTCTGTGAAAATGAAAGTTCTCTTATAGTGAACTGAAATTTATTTCCCACATATATCGTTTCCAGTTTTTCAAAAGTAATTTAATACATTTATATGATGATCTTCGAAAGACAGCATTCCTAAGATTCCTTCTCAAATCCCACTTTTCTTACCTCTTTGGCGTTTCTAGGAATCAACCATTACAAAATTAATAGAATTCATTTTTTCCACTCTTCCTCCCTGTCTAAGAACTCACTGATTCATTACATAGACAAATTAAAAAAATCAGAGCACTGGTAAAATGGACCACAGAGACGTCGTCTGATGTCACTCTCCTTTTTATCCCCAAGGGTTGTTTTCGCACCCACATGACCGTTTTGGACTTAAAATATATTTTGCCTCTTCAGCCGTATCATAAAGAAATTGGAGAAGAAAGCTTTTTCAATTGAAGAAAAATAAAAATAGTCAAAACGTACAGTCACCACCAATTAATTGGATCCACCTATGCCAAACAATCGAGGATTTGAAAGCAATTTTCTTATCAAAACCTGTAGTTTCTATCATTTAGAAAAATCACAGTAGGATTAGCGATGATTTAAAAAAAAAAAATGATGGAGCAAATCTTCAGTTATAGTGAACTTTTTATTGGGTCCGTATGTGTTCACTATAATTGTGTTTGGCTAATTTAATCATTCTGTAGTGTTATAAAAGGAATTTTTTGGTGAAAAAGTTTTTTTTTTCCTTTTTAATTAAATATGAATATGATTTCAGAAACATAAATGTATTTAGTTACTATTCTAAAAAGTATTCCTGAAAAATACAAAATATTTTACACTTCACATATAAAGCAATACATAAAAAATAGTGAACTACGTTTTTTGATGATTTCACAGTATATTTTCTTTGAAAAAATATAGAACTGTGTTAATTTAAAAATTTTTTTTCATATAAAAAAAATCATTTCTTAAAATTTTGGTATGACTTAGAGAAACAATATTTTTAGTTCCCTAAATACAGGGGTATCATTTATCAAAACATAAAAAATTGGGAGCTGTATAGTCTGATTTTTTTTTTAGAAAAATGTACCTATGACGTATCTGTATTTCCTGACTCGTCTGTTATCATGAAAATTAGTCTAATCTCAAATATGAAGTTTAACTTTATTCCAAGCACAGATAAGGTAATTAAATTATCGTACCGAAAACAGTTCAAAACTTTTATCAATTACTTTTTAAAATCTTGTTTATTATTTCGCTGAGGAGGGAAACGCTCTCTACTAATTCACTATCCCTCCACGCGGATGCTAACAACATCCATGAAATATCAAAGATACTCTTATAGGGTTATGATGCGAGTAAATCCATAATGGAGTAACTTCGACTAGACAGCGTCGGGTCTCAGTTCCTATAAATCACACAGACACGAAAGTATAACTCCAGCGCACTCTACTTTCTCTCTTGCAATCTCGCTTTCTATATCTTTCAAAATCTATTCTTTATCACTCTTATACGACTCGATAACTTCTATTCATTACTCTCCTAAAGCTTATTTAATTTGCATAACCACGTTTTCACTTGGTTGGAAAAAAATCTGGAAACTCAAAAATATCAGAAAGAAATTCCAGATGTTAGTTAAGGTAAGTTTCGCGAATAGCCCGTGTTGCATACCTAAATGTAAAATATGTCTCAAAAACCTGCCGATATTCTGGTAGAAAACAACTTCTTGACCAAAGAATCATTCTTATAGTTCTATAAAATAATTGAAATAGTCTAAAGGTACTAAAAAAAAAAAAAAAAAAAAAAAAAACTTAGCTCTTCTTGAAAACTTCAAAAGATTTAAGTCACATAAGTTGATTACTGTTCCTCGCGTGTCTCAGGAGTCCTTAACAAAAACTAAAAATGTGAGTAAAAAGATGTCTACAATAATAATTAATTCAATTTTTACAATTACACAGTGCTTTTGTAAAATAATAGCGGAGTCTTAATTCTTAATTGCTGTTCAGTGAATCACGTTGCAACCATAGCGAAGGGGCCATGCCTCCTGATATCCATGGTAGAAATGACGATATGTAAAAAAACTCGCGCTTTATGCTTTCCATTGCAGAGATTCACCGGTTTGTTCTCCACCTGTGCTTTGTATTACTCACTCCTTAAATTTTTGCCAATGAGTACCCCAACACCTTGTATATATATATATATATATGTGTGTGTGTGTGTGTGTATGCGAGTGTGTATTGAGACTTAATCAATAATATGTTTTAACAGCCAAACACTGTAAATAATTAAAACAAAAAAATAATGAAATTGATAAATACCGGTGTTTTTCTGCATAAATGAGTCTTCGTACTTTTACAGTTATCGCAATCACCGCAATAGCTTTCAAAAACCAAAACCACTTTGTCACCTGAAACAGCAATTACTTTAAATACTTTTCCGCTGTAATCTTTATAATAATCACCATTATAACTTTTGAAAACTACACCCAAGTTATCATTTGAATAATAAATATTTTATTAAAATTCACACGAAAAGTTCGATTATAAAAACATTAAAAAGAAGGAACTACTAATACTAATACTATTATCATATACAAGTATTTGTATTTAATCCTATTCATATATTTCCACCCTAATACGCTAGATGGCAGCACGACAAATACGTGAAACACGGCTTTTATTGGAGTGGAAAGTCTACCAACGCTAAATTTAATGGTTCTCAACATAACTTACTCCAAAACATAAACAAATTAATAGATAAAAAATAAAAATTATTTGCAAATGAAAACAGTAGTGAAGAAAAAAGATTCTTAACTGTATTCAGTTTTTTGAAAGGAAATAAATTCTTTCGGAATGCAATTTTTCTCACTATACGAACATTCAACAACAACTGCTGATAAACAACTGCTTTATCCACAGATTTTACGAAATCTTGTGTAATCAAAACGGTTCTTTCAGTATTTTTTGTAATAATCAGTTAATTGATAATTACAAAAGATAATAACAATTTAAAAAAACACAAACAATTTTCTCAGCAACTAACCAAGTAAATATGGTATTTATTACAATAATTTCCGTGTTGTAACAACAGCAATAAGGACCTCTCCCATACTAAAAATGCTTCTTTTGAAAACTTGTATTGATAATGACTATAATTCAAATAAAATTAAAGGTAGATTCATACTAACACTTAATTTTTTATTTATACATTGTTTGAATTAGCATTTAATTTTATTTGAAAAACATTTTCCGATTTTAAAGCAAGTAATTTTTTTTTCCAAATCAATTTGCTGAAAATATCATGAGAGATTTTGTTATAACATTAATCATTACGTAGGAATAAATTATTGGTTATTCAAGTTTCTTCAACAAGCTGAATAAATAACTCATTTATTTATTTATTCTTTTGTATGGAGTCAAAATTACTTCATAATATTGTAAGAAAGACACCCTATACGGATTCTTTTCTTTTCACTTATTAAACAAGTTAGTTTTAATCGAACTATTTGTTTGATCATCGAATCGTTTTCGATTACATAGCATTTTGTACAATTCTTCGTTAAATATAAAGTTGTATTAAATCAACAATTTCTAATTTGTCATCATCATTTTACATTTCAAATAAAAAGTAATAAGCTTATTGCGCTTGTATCAAACCCACATATTTGCTTAGAGAGGATAAAAAGCGCGATGAAGATTAAAGATTTTTAACGAAACAGTACTTTTAATAAATATTTTAAAATGTTATAGTTAGCTTACGATTCACAAATTTTATTTTATTTCCTCTAAATGGTGGTAATTTACAAGAAAATAATTAAATTGAAAGCCCTCAAAGGCTTCTAAAAAGACTTTTGATCAATTTTAATTGTTCAGGGAAGCCTGAAACCCCTAGACGGCACATTCCCGTGTGGGGGAATGGGGATTGTCTCTATTGGATCTTCCAATGGGTAGTAGAAAGGAAATAAAACACCTTCCAAGGACCAACAGGTAGAAGTCCAACTTCTTGTCCTTTTATTCAAGAATTTCACTCGATTAAACGCATTGATGTTTTTAATTCCACTTTATCAAATAATCTTTTTCCCATTCTAAATTAATATCTTGTTTTCATATAACGGCGGATACTGCCCGTACTGCAAACGTTACGTAACCCGTAACGTTTCTCTACAGAACTAAGATAACTGATATGGCAACTGTTGGCATTCAAGTCTTTCGAAATATGTAAAGTATACTCTGCCTTATTCATGGATATGACGACAACAACAGCATCAGTGGTAATTCGAGTGACAAAACACAAATTAAAGTTCCAAAAATAAATTTTACTTATTAGTCCCTCAGTAAACTGTTTGTTCTTGATCATTGAAAGTCTCAGTAAATACGTACATAACTTAGTGATGGATAAATAAATTAATTATCTGAATATAATTGGTAATAATTAAGGAATGATATAATTTTCCTTACCTGGTTTCACACTTGTAACACCTTCCCCAACACTCTCGATCACACCTGCTCCTTCGTGACCGAAGACCCCAGGGAAGGGATAATTTTTGTCTATTCCTTCTAAAACATGCAAATCTGAATGGCACACACCCGTAGATGCCATCTTAAAATAGACAAATTAGCGCATTTTAAAGACAGATTTTAAACGAGTTCTTTTTAGTTTGTGTAAATTGTGATTAAAAATTATCTTAAAGGAGTTTCTTTAACTACAGGAACTATGTTATTATAATATTTAAAAAAAATTCTTGTTTCTTAAAAATCTTTTTACCTACTCTTTCAAATAATAATAACAATAATAATAATTTTTTTTTTTAAATCTTATTGTTTTTTTTTTAAATTCAATTTTCAAATAATTTTGCTATTATACTGTTTTAGGTACTTCAAATGATTTTATTCATAATCCAATATTTGTGATTTGACTTAAAATATGAGTTATTACGAGAACATAGATAAATGTTTAGGTTTAAATTTTTTTAGAAGAGATTATAAAGAAATATTTCTTTTTTAGAGCGCATTACATATGTGTTATATTAGATAGTACATTAGTTAAATAATAATATTAATTGTAGTTTTAAGTAATCGTATTAATTAATTTTGGCTATTTCGAGATATTTTCTGGATATAGCCCTGAATTGCATTAAATATGTATTTAAAGTAAAATTTCACTTAGAACTTTATAAATAAGTTATAATACATCTTATTGAAAAAAAAATAAATAATTTCTTAACCTAACAACATATCTATGTAGGGAATTTCTGTTTTTTCAGATGATCTCTTTTTACCTGTTCCCGTTCACCCTTACAAGTTGTTCTTGAACCTGCTCTTTAAATTCTTTAAGAAATGTCTTAAACGAATTTAACATCACACAATTATCATAGATATATACAATAACTACTTCGCACATTTGTAGAGAAGTAAAATCTGTTTAAATTTATAAAAATCATGCCAGTATTTTGGGTTAAATTTACACTAAGCCTATATAATTTTCTAATTTTATCCACGAACCTGAAAAAAACAAAGCATCTTTGGTAATATCTCAGTATGAGAAATTTTAATACATGTTTACATGTGTTCAAAACAAATTTAACATTTGAAGTAAATTCTAGTAACAAAAAACTTGAAATAACTTTTCTGTCAAGGAGAATGAGTGAATAAACAGTATGTGGAAAAAATATTCCAAAAACGCTGAACAGAATAAATAAATAAAAAGTGAAAAAAAAAATAACTTGGAAACTGAACAAACGTGAATAAACTGGCAGTGGGTAAAAGAACTAGGAATAATGAACAGTTGGAAAAGAACAAAATATCAGCCTACCGAGTCTCCTACTTTTGATTATCAGGTGAAACTGTTCAGAGCAGTTCAGAACAGTAAAAAACAGGTTTTGGGCGGATAAGTGAGCAGGGTGATATTACTGTTTTAAAGGAAATGGCTCGAAAGAACAGGTCAAAAGAACAACCTGTTCAAAAGAACAGGTTGTTATTTTGAACCTTATCCCTGGACAGTGCATTTAGTTTACTTGCGGGTATGAATTCTAAAAAGAAAAAAAAAGCGAAGTTATATGTAATTGAGACAGATTCTGAAAACATTTTTGAGATATCCACTTTCAGATCACAAAATGTTCTTCCTAGTTTAGGGGAAAACTTTCCAATTAGTTTTGTTTGGTTTGTGAATAATAGGAATAAATTATATTTCTAGCATTCAATATAAATAAGTAAAGAAAAATATAACTATCTACATCTTTCTTACCTGAAATTCTAAAAATTCTGAAATTTTCTAAAAAATCTTGCATTTCTTTAATTGATTTTATTATACTTTCTATTCCTTTATAGATTTAAACTTCTAGTACTGCTTAACATGTTTTATATTAGGCCTAACCTTCAAAATCCGGAAATGTCAATAATTTTAGAAGAATAAATTAATTCCATTTACTGTTAATTTTGTTAATATGGTGGCCAACCTTGGTTCGAAATAAAGTTAAACTCAAGATATTTTAAGGGAAGGAAGAAGTTTCTTTCTAACGGTTACGTATGAATTGAAATCACTTATGGAATATTGATATCAATTTTCTTACTTTCACTCTGACTTCTCCTTTCTTAGGAGCTGCTACCTCAACCGTTTCCATCGAGAAAGGCTTGTTAACTTCCCAAGCTACTGCAGCTCGACACTGAATTGGCTGAAATAAATAACCAAACAGTAATACGATAAAATTTCTTTCCGTTTTCTTCAGTGTAAAGAGTAAACGAAAGTAAACAAGCATGACATTGGTAATTTAAAACTACATTAATGTTTAGTAGAAATTTTTCTCAAAATGCTTAGATTTATTAATATTTTTTATATTTATTTTATTGTCTTGCTACTTTTCTGTCTGTTTACGTTTACTAACTTTATCGCGAAACTTCTTAACACACATCATTGTCTTGTAGTTTTGAACTATGTTGTTTGTATTTCTACCCCTGTGACGTATTTCTTTCATTATTTAACTCTACAGCCATCTCCAAGTTAATCAAACATTCAATAAGCTCAAAATTCCAAATGAAAATATACCAGGGGAAGATAACATGGTTTATCAATTATTAATGTAGAATATCTAAGATTTCTCTCTCTCCCCGAATCCCTCTTAACTCAGTTAATCCCCTTTTATATCATAATAATAAAGTCTTAGCTAATCAAATCATTCATTCTAATTCACACACTTCTTGTTTATAACAAACTCTGTTCTTTAACTAGGAGTCGCTTCAATATTTTAAAGAACAACAATCCAAAATTCAAGAAGAGAGGGAGAACGATGCCATTTTACCTCATTTATTTACAATCTCTAAGCACATCAATTAAAAATAAACAAATATTTACAAAAACTTCCAAAGAGCCCATGCTTTCACAAACCTGTTTTAGCAGTCAGGACAAATTACGTTCAAAACAAGGAAAACTCACCTTACGAGGTCAAGAGCTAAATGTAATCCGAAATCCTTCCCATAATCCCATGCGCTCTCACTTAAGACAAGACGAAGCTTCTTACGCGGGTTACCCTGGTCGAGGCTCATGCTCTCGCTAGGCCTAACTTGCTTGATCCGATGCTTCTGCTACACTTAAAGTGGCATTTCTATTGGACGCCCCGCGTCCCCCCCTTCTACTTCACTATAGAGAAAAATATCCCCTTGGTAGGGATTGGATCTCTGACAAATATTAGGCTCGTCCAGGGGGTATCCTAATAAATTATTTCCGACTCAATTCAAACGATTAATTACGATGATTCACTTCAATTTACAAATGTCTATCATCTTGTCTCGTGATCCTCTATCTCCCTTCTCTTTCCTTTCACTTCTGTTTCACTTATATATCGCTATCTCTAATTCAATTCAGTACACTTCTTCTCTTCATCTAATTTTCCTAATCCCATTTCATTTCGGTTGGGAAGAAAATGTAATCGTATGCGTTTCAAATTACCCAAAAGTCCCCGTTGTCAGAGGGAAAGCTTAGTTCAATGCATGAGCAACAACCATAGTGATAATTAATTAGCTAAAATATTTAGACCAAGTTTACAATCTGCCAAGTTTAGACCAAGTTTATAATCAGCGACCCTAAAATCTAATAAAACAGTGATCAAGATTCTACCATTAACCTATAGCAGAACTGGGAGTGTAATGAGGACCAACCTGCTCTATTTGGAATTAATTTTAAAAATTAAGAATATTAACTCCTCTAAGTACAAATGTACATGAGCAATCGACCTATCTTACAGACTCGGTTAAAGATAATAACTTAAAAGAACAGTGTTCGAATTACTTCAGCTGCTTAAACAATTGGGCAAACTCCATATATTGATCCTAAATTGCGTCTTAATGTGAGTAATCTAAACGTAAATGAGCAAAAATGTAACTGAGAGAAGTCTACAGTTTATATATACACAAATTTCTTTTACTTAATTTTGATTTAATGCGAATTAGGAAAAAAAAATTAATTTTCTTTTTACATGTCTTTTTCGATTTAACACGATCGAACTAAATTCTTAGAAGAAAATTTTGTTTTAATTTTATTCTTTACTGCGACATTGGAGACGAGGAATGTAAAATGATTTTCATTTGTAAGAATTACCCGAATTATATAACTTCTATATCGAATTTTGTCTGCCTTACCAGCATTTTGAGTTTGTTATTCAAAGTGAAAACATTTGCGATACTTGTTTTGTTTTGATTGAAACGTTTCAGACATATCAAAACAAGTCTCGGAAATAACTATGTGAACAAATGGTTCCCCCATAACACAAAAAAAGATGAGAACGCGAGGGCGAGCAAACCAACGATTAAATCTTTATTATTATTATTTTTTTTTATCTTATCAACGTTTTGATCACACGTTCAACGAGACGGGTGGAATATACATATTTATTAATTTTGAGTAAAAGTCAATAAAAAGCAAGTAATAGTTTTAATTTAGTTTAATTTTTATTAACGTCGCACTAGACGCAACACAAAGGCTATTGGTGACGGACCTCGTAATTTTGAATCACGGTCAAGTGACGAGGACGACACCTGAGCTGGCACTCCCTTTCATAACATCCACACCACACCACACCAATGGGAGGACTTTGGGCCCGAAGAGATTTAACGTGCATCAGCCCCGGCTACACGGAGGGTCTTTGGCGGCCAAGGATCGAATCCACGACTGAACGAAAACCGCCGGCCTCTAGTCCACGACCTTGACCACTAGGCTACCGTGGCCCAGTAATAGTTTTAAACTTTTGTTTTATTAATTATAGCAGAAATATCTTTTGGTACCCTCTTTACATAATATCACATAATTCACCTATAGCGAAAGAAAAAAGTTTTTGCATTACTTTTGCTGATTTCTTAAGATTG